>JAUZSU010147246.1:0-14928 GCA_034780255.1 Parotocinclus maculicauda | reverse complement strand
ACCTGGACAAGGGATGGCAAGAAACTCCATAACACAATGGATAGCAAACTTTGTTTTGAGGATAAAGTGGCCTGCCTTGAAATCACAAAGGCCAAGCTTAAAGACACAGGCACTTATGTCTGTACTGCTGCTAACGATGCTGGAAGCAGCACTCACTCTTCTGTGGTAACAGTGAAAGGTAAGACGTTTTCAAATTAATTTCCAGCATTAATGCAATTTATTTGGTATAAATTGCATCGGTGGAAATTAATTTCTCTGCATGAATTGGTAACAGTTTTGCTTTGCTGTGAACAAGAAGACAAGGTTAAAGCAGACTTGTCGCCTTAGGAGAAAGATGTTTCATTCTCCGCTTCTTCTGTTGCTTTTCTTGTGTTTTTGCATTCTTGATCTTCTTTGTAGCGTATTGCTGATTTACTACCGATTGATTTTTCCCAGAACCTCCAACCTTTGTAAAGAAACTGGAGCCTAAAATCCTATGGAAGCAAGGCATATCTGCACGCTTGCTGTGCTCTGTTAAAGGATCCCCTGAGCTTCATATCAGTTGGTTTTTAAATGACAAACTGATCATTGCCAGCGAGAAACACAAAATCATGTTTAAAGATGGCCAAGCTACACTCGAAATTATTGACCTAATTGTGTCTGACAGTGGAAACTACACATGCGAGGTCATGAATGAAGCTGGGTGTGAAAGCTGTAGTACCATGATAACTGTTAAAGGTTTGTCATCATTGAAATAATATTTGAATGCAATTTCAAATATTATTTTTTGTCTAAAATGTATTTTAATGCACCTTGTTACTCTTAGAACCCCCTGCCTTTAAAAAGGAACTGGAATTGGTGGAGGTAGTCAAAGGGCAAACAGCAAAACTTCAGTGCGAAGTTAGTGGCACAGCTCCGTTTGACGTGACCTGGTTTAAAGATAGAAAACCTCTGGTTGCCACTGATAAGCACAAAATCGTTTCAAAAGATGCCATTTCTTATTTGGAAATACAGTCATTTGACAGTGTCGATATTGGGGACTACCAGTGTTGTGTTTCAAATGATGTTGGTAAAATCACTTCTAAATCAGTTGCCAAACTGAAAGGTTTGTAAACGATACACGTTATTGTCTGTAAATGTATGTTATTGTTGTCTCTATGTCTTAAGTTCATAATCTTCTTTCATGCAGACCCACCATCTTTTGTAAAGAAGATTGAAAACACGACTGCAGTTTTGGGTAGTGCTATGAAACTGCAGGGTACTGTTAAAGGCTCAGCCCCTATTACAGTCAAATGGCTTAAGGATTCGGAGATTCTCAGACAGGATGACCCTAATATTTCCATGACTTTTGAAAATAATGTTGCAATTCTGGCTATTTCAAAAATAGCCAAAACCCATGATGGGAAATATGTATGCCAAGCAGAAAATGAGGCAGGGCAACACAAATGTGAAGCAACATTATCAGTTCAAGGTTGGATTAAAATAAATACATATATTAATGTAATTGTTCTCAACAGTTTTGTAGTGCTAATACCATACCATTTTTTAAATCTCAGAACCCGCTAAAATTGTTGATAAAGCACCGTCCATCAGCGTAACAGCAGGAGACTCTGCAGTCTTAGAATGCACTGTATCTGGAAGCCCAAATCTTAAAGTCAAATGGCTTAGAGATTGCAAAGAGGTAACTGTGGGCAGAAAGTACAAGATCTCCTTTAAAGACAACATAGCAAGCTTGAAGATCCTGTCCGCAGAGAGGAGCGATAGCTGCAGTTACACGGTAGAAGTTTCTAACCGTGTTGGAAAGGACCAGTGCTCTTGCTCTGTCACAGTGCTTGGTTAGTCATGTTCTTTTAGACAGTCTCACACTGTGCATGCTCAGATTTAAATTTGTGTTTGAACACAGTGCTCTTTTGAACAGATAAAATCATACCCCCCACCTTCACAAAAGCTCTTAAAAAAGTTGATGGTAACGCTGGTGGAGACATTCAGATGGAATGCAAGGTGTCAGGGTCACAGCCCATGACAGTATCTTGGTTCAAGGATGGAAAGGAAATCACTGCCGGGATGAAATACTTAACTGAATTCAAAGAAAGCTCAGCTATTTTGAAAATCTCTCAATTAGACATCACTGATGCTGGGGTTTTTACTTGCCACGCAACAAATGCTGCAGGGCACAGTGAGACCAGTGGAACGGTAACTGTTAAAGGTTAGAAAAATAGCTTCCACAACTACTAAAATGGTTCTGTGCTTCAATTCATATCTTCTAACTGCAATTTTCCCCTCACAATTTAAATTTAGAGCCACCAGTCTTCACAATGATGCCCGAATCTCAAGAAGTCATACCGGGATCCACTGTTGTTTTAAAAGCTGCTTTTACTGGAACACCCAGTCTTACTATTAAATGGTTCACAGAAGAGAAAGAAATGTTAACCGGAGGCAGTTGTTTCATCAAGAAAGATGCCTCTTCCAGCACCCTGTCATTGCACTCTGTAAAACCATCCCATTCTGGCAAATATACTTGCCAGGTCTCCAACGATGCAGGAAAGGTTTCGTGCACCGCTGTCTTATTTGTGAAAGGTGCCTTTTCTTCTTTTATGTTTTCATTCAACACTGTTTTTGAATTAACCTAAATCATTTAAATAATGTTCATTCCTCTTTTAGAACCACCAAAGTTTGTGATGAAACTTGATTCAACTAAATTAGCAGTGAAAGAGAGTACTGTTGTTTTGGAATGTAAAGTAACTGGCAGCCCTGAGATTACTATCAAGTGGTATAAGGATGCTACAGAAATCAGTCCGAGCAATAAATACGAACTGACCTTCATCGACTCAGTTGCTAAACTGCAGTTGTCCGACTGTAGCATTGAAGACAGTGGGGGTTATATTTGCGTAGCATCCAGCGATGCTGGCACTGACAAATGCAGTTGCATGGTTACAGTCAAAGGTGTGTAATGGAATCTTATTATATTTTTTTGGTGAGTCACCATGAACTGCTACTTAATTTTATGATCTCTTGCCTCAGAACCACCTGCGTTCATAAAATTGTTTGAATCAAGAGAAGTTGTCAAAGGCTCTGATGTTGTCCTGGAGGGATCAGTCTCGGGAACTGCACCTTTTGAGGTTTCCTGTTTCAAAGACTCTAAGCAGATCAGAAGTGATCGTCGGCATGTGATTAGCACGAAGGACGATGCCGTTACTGTTGAGATACTGAAATTTGAACCTAGCGATGCAGGCAAATATCAGTGCACAGTAGTAAACGAAGTAGGACAAACATCGTGTGATTGTAAAATCTTGTTAAAAGGTTGGTAAAACTGGAAAATTGTATTTATTAGCAAATCCTATGGGCTTAGATCTTATGATTTTAATTATTGGCTTCTTTCCTTTTATTAGAACCACCATCATTTGTGCAGAAGATAGATAACATGAATGCCATCCTAGGCAGTGAACTTAGCATGACATGTGTTCTAAAAGGCTTGCTGCCTATTACGGTGTTCTGGGCAAAGGATGACCATGAGGTCAAAGATTCAGAGAATGTTCAGATCTCCTTTGAGAACAGAACAGCAGTGCTGCATATTTCTAGCATACAGTCCAAACATGCTGGAAAGTATACGTGTCATGCCCAGAATGAAGCTGGAAGTCAGAAATGTGCAGCGTCTTTAGTGGTCAAAGGTTTGTTTGGATTGTTCAGATAATGCAGAGAGTTAGTGTAGTTTCTGTGTCTTACAGTTAGTTAACCGATATATGTCACTCATTCCAGAGCCAGCAAATATCACAGAACAGGCCAAGTCTATCAGTGTCACTGTAGGAGATCCTGCCACTCTGGAATGCAGGTTCACAGGCACCAAAGTGCTGAAAACCAAATGGCTAAAGGATGGAAAAGAGCTGACATCAGGCAAAAAGTACAAAGTACAGAGCACAGATAAAAGCTCAGCATTAAAGATCTTGTCTGCAGAGAGAAGTGATGAAGGCGAATATTCGTTTGAAGTTTCTAATGACGTTGGCAGAAGTACTTGTGAAGCTTCTGTGACTTTACTAGGTCAGTTTGTTAACAAAAAAGCTTACAGTTTAACAAAATGTCTAATTGCTGGTTACTCATTCATGGCTTATCTTATTGTTGTTGGAACAGATCAAATAATTAAGCCTTCCTTCACAAGAAAATTGAAAGCAAAGGAAGGTATTAAAGGATCCTTTGCACAGCTGGAATGTCTAGTCTCGGGATCTCTGCCCATAACAATAACTTGGTTCAAGGAAAACAAGGAAATTAAAATGGGTGAAAAATATAAGAGCATTTTCTTTGAGAATGCAGCGTCTTTGGAAATCAGTCATCTTGATAGTTCTGACAGTGGCAACTATACTTGCATTGCTGTGAACAAGGCAGGCCGGGATCAGTGTTCCGGTGTCTTAACGGTAAAAGGTATGCACATTTCTATCATTTGCTGAACCTGCAACCTTTCTTATAGAGCCAAGCACAGATCTTTTAGACTGTCTGAAATAGTTGCTGCAGCTACCCTATTGTCCCTATTAGCACCCCAGGTAAAAATAAGTAAAAAGAGCACCTTAATTAGCTTAATCTCATACGAGTAAAATTGAAATAAATGTAGTCTAAATTAATAATTTATTAATTTAGTTTGTTAGTTAGTCAGTGCATTAATTTAGTTAGTAGAAAGAATCTCTCACAGTAGTTTTTTTTTTTTATATTTTATTTTGAGTTTTGCAAAATTTTTTACATCATATCAAACAATTCCCAACCCCACCCTCCCCCTGAACTACAGGACATTAAATCGCCAACACCAATAGTTGTGACTGTAACAATATTAATAATTATAATAGTAACAGTAGCAGGAGTCAAAACAAACAGAAACAACGATAACAAACAGTATAATGCAAATAACAGTCTCACAGTAGTTTTGAAACTCTTACAACCAAAATGCTACTGAACATTTGGCATTGATATTTTGTTTTAAAAATTAAATCTGAATGTGTTTCAACTAGGTACTATCAAACAATTGGTTATATACATAAGGGGACAGAGGTCAACTACTCTTGTCATTCTTTAACACTCATAACTTCATAGGTCACAAAATGGCTATAAAAATAACTACTCACATTTAAAGTGTCATATATAAAATGAGGGCAATAATTAAATAGTTCCAATCAACCTAGTTTGTGACAAACCAAACCAAGAACCCACGGTTAGTTTGCCATCATGCATAGTGAAGAGGTTGGAAAGAGAGGCACAGAAAAAATGTTACTGAACACAAAATAAAGCTTTTTTCATGAGTAGAACTTCAACTGGTTCCAAAGTTCCAAGAACCGAGTACCCTTTATGCTTCAAATACGCGGGCATAATTAATGCAAAAAATCAGCCTGCATTAAAGCAGCGTCTATCTGCCAGGACCATAGAATCACATATGTCATCGGGTTTTGTTTTGCTTCACGAGAATGTTATAGGAAGATGGTTGATCATGCAATATGTGTGGAAAATTGATCTGCTGTAAAGGATGCTCCAGCACGATATTAAGCTACTGTACTGTGATGTTCAACTGTCTCCAGTCAACCTCATGTTGGTTTCCTCTTCTCATTTTGGAAGTAGGAATTACTTTCAATCAGTATTAACAGAGATAATTCTGATGTTCCTATATCACTGCTTTGGAACATTCAACGTTTTACTTATAATAGGTTTAAATGGCAAGAAAAAAAGTTTAACGTAAAAAAAATTGTAATATAAGAAGACATATACTCTACACTTAAACTGTTCTTTGCAGAATTTTGAAATCACAACTTGGAATCGTTAAGAACCAGAATCGATAAGCACAATCAAAATCAAAAACAATATCCAACCCTAGTTATGACCATCTTAGTCCCCCATAGAAAACCTGTGATGTAAGCTAAAGAGGAGAATGCACGAGAAAGGATGATCTGGAGGGAGTCTAAAAAGATTTCCAGTTCCTTACTGTGTATTCTCTAAACTTATGAGAATCTATAGGAAAAGATGTAATGTTCGTGTATTGGAACAGTAAGGCTGGATAAAGTATTACATACAGGGTGCCTATAACTGTTTTTTTCTGTTAAAATAGTCATTCTTTTTTATCAGACTACATTATTTCTATTTTGGTAGTGTGAGATTTAGCTAGTTCACCAAAAGGTGCATTTCTTATAATCTATTTTGCTCAATTACCAGGTCTGCAAATACTTGTAAAGGGACTGTATACTTGTCTTTATCAGTTATCTAATAAAATATAATGCTCTATTTCAGTGGTCTAAGCAAGTAGAATAGGGCAGTAGTGTAGATAACTGAATGATAATGTATATATTTGACATATATACCCCTTTTGAATTAACAGAACCTCCCAGTATTATTGAGAAACCCAGTTCACAGAATGTCATACCGGGAACCAGAGTCAAATTCAGTGTACTTGTTTCTGGCACTCCTCCACTGACCATCAAATGGTTCAAAGATAAGAAAGAGATCTTATCAGGAGCCAGCTGCTCAGTTCAGAAAGATGACTCTTCAAGCTCACTTGAGCTGTTTTTCACTAAGTCATCAGACTCTGGAAACTACATCTGTGAAATAAGTAATGATGTTGGCTCAGACTCCTGCCAGGCAACACTCTTTGTCAAAGGTTTTTATTTAGCTTATATCTTTATGTATAATTATAATACTTCAAATACTTAAAATTGACTTATATTTTTATATTATTTTATGCAGAACCCCCAAGATTTACCCAGAAACCAGACAAGGTTTCAGTGGTAAAACCCAGCCAGCCTGTCATTTTTGAGTGTCAGGTCGTTGGCACTCCAGAGATAGACATATACTGGTTCAAAGACGGTAATGAATTAAGTCCAGACGACGATCACAAAATGAGCTTTGTTAACTCATTGGCAAGGCTTGAGATAATAAGTGCTCATCTTAAAGACAGTGGAGTATATTTCTGTGAAGCCCGTAACGAGGCCGGTAGTGAGAGCTGTAGCATGGAGCTGAAAGTGAAAGGTTGGTGTAGACATGGTGTTTCTGGCAAAGTTATAAATTTCAGAATTTAGAAATGGTTATCTACAGTGATCTTGCGTTTTTCCTCCCCCATATTTCAGAGCCACCGTTAATTGTGAAACCGTTTACGCCTGTCGAAGTTGTGAACGGCTCGAATGCTTCTTTTGAGTGTCAAGTTAAGGGAACGGCTCCTTTTGAGATTACCTGGCAAAAGGATTCCAAAGACATAAGGCCTAGCACGAAACATGTGTTTTCTCAGAAAAATGACTCCATGATCATTCTTGACGTACAAAAATGCGATCTCTTGGATGTTGGCGAGTATCAGTGCATCATTTCAAACGAAGTTGGCAGTTGTTCTTGTGGGACGACACTAAATATAAAAGGTATAAACGTCTAAAGCATATTAAACTTGATTAATTTGACATGAACGGTGTTTTCACGATGACTAATGCATTTTTAAACTCTCCACTGTCAGAACCACCATCATTCATAGAAAAGATAAAGAATGTCACAACTGTGTTGGGAAGTGTAGTTGAGTTTAAATGTGTGGTCAAAGGCTCGCCCCCTCTTACCATACAATGGCAAAAAGATGACACCTGGATCTTGGAAGACCCAAGAATTGAGAGAGCCTTTGAGAATAACGTTGCCATTTTGAGAATTTCTGTGTGCAAGTCTAAAGACAGTGGAAGATACACTTGCCAGGCAATGAACGAGGCTGGGCAGGAGAGGTGTTTTGCCACCATTTTGGTTGAAGGTTGGTGGTTTATGTTGTGTAATTCAAATTTACACAAGTCTTTGTAGGTATAAAGCATTTTGACAGCATATATGTTTTGAACTTCAGAGCCTCCCCAGATTATTGAAAAGCCTGAAATGATAAACGTCACCGCTGGGGACCCAGTCAGTTTTCAGTGCAAGGTAACGGGCACTCCTGAACTGAAAGTGAAATGGAGTAAAGATGGTAAAGAGGTGATCCCATCCAGACAACATAGCCTCAGCTTTGTCGATAACATCAGCAGCCTAAAGATACAGTCTGTGCAGTTAGATGATTCCGGAACTTATCTGTTTGAGGTTTCCAACCACATCAGTGTCTGCAACTGCAAAGTGACTTTGAATGTTGTAGGTTAGTATTTCAATATAGTGTCTTATTATTTAAGCCAGTACATTAATGCGCCAAATCCAGCAATACTTATATTTCACCTTTCTTTATGTGAACAGAACAATTAATTCCTCCATCCTTCATCAAACCCCTGAGTGATATGGAGGAAATTCTTGGTTCCCCAGTAAAAATAGCATGTAGCATTTCTGGCTCTCTACCAATCTCAGTGGAGTGGTTAAAAGATGGAACTAAACTGTCAGGAATAACCAAATACAAATTGGTTCATGACAACAACAGCACCTCATTGGAGATTGAGCAACTTGATAAAGCAGATACCGGAACATACACTTGTAAACTTACAAATAAAGCTGGCAGTTGCGAATGCAGTGGAGGACTGAGGGTGAAAGGTCAGATGACATAAACACCGTTCAGATTTTATACACTATGCTAGTACATATAGCATATAGGATAGAATGGCTGCCACTACTTTAACGGGTCTGTCTGTATTTCTGTCCTAAACAATTTAGAACTCCCAAGCTTTGTGGTTGTCCCCGAACCCCAGGCTGTCATACCAAATACCACTGTTCGATTTAAGAGTACCTTTAAAGGAACACCTCCCTTCACTGTGAAGTGGTTCAAAGATGATACTGAATTGATTCCTGGACCATCCTGCTTTATTGGGCTTGAGGGCCTTTCGTGCTTCATAGATCTTTACGCTGTTGGATTCACAAACTCCGGGACCTACTCTTGCCAAGTTAGCAACGATGCTGGTACAGCGAAATGTGCCACAGTCTTATTGGTGAAAGGTTGGACTTTATTCTTTATTTGCTCCATTGTCATCATCTTTGTCATTTTTTGTTTTCAAACGCCTCTTGCTCAACTGGCATCATCTTTATAATTTTTTGTTTTAGAATGCCTCTTGCTCCACCGTCATCGTCATAGTCATTTATTGCTTTAAGTGGCTCTTGCTTCACTGTTGTTATCTTTATTGTTTTTTTTTGTATGTTTTGATTTAAAGTGCTTCCTGTACCACTTTCATTGTTGTCATGTTTTTTGTGGTGTGTACATTTTGCATGCTTCTGCTCTGTATATTTTGCACAACATCATCTTGCTCTTCATTCCTCATCATCATGCTTCTTTCTGGCAGCCATCTTGTGCTGTTCATTTTTGAGGCCGTCTTCTGTCCTGTCTTGCTGTTAAATGTTTCACAATTAACATATGATCCCTTTCCCTTTGCAGAGCCCCCTGAGTTTGTACAGAAACTACCAGCAACAAAATTCATAAAGCTGGGAGAGTCACTCCGGCTCGAATGCAAGGTGACCGGCACGGCACCATTGACAATTAGCTGGTACAAAAATGACAACAAAGTCACTGAAAGTCCCAATGTGAGGATGGCGTTCGATGGCTCAGTGGCAGTGCTTGAGATTGTCAGCACTGCCTCTGATGATGATGGAGTGTACACTTGTGAAGCTCAGAACGATGCAGGAACTAAGAGCTGCAGCACCACTCTCTCAGTCAAAGGTTAGCTGTTTGTTGAAGCTTTTTAAACAGTGATGTTTTTTCATGATTATTCCTTTTGACAGGTATGAGGTCACATAAGCTGTCGAACATTCTTAGACAGTTCAACTCAAAGTTTGAAATGTATTTCTAGAACCACCAACTTTCCAGAAAGTACCCTCTCCTGTTGAGGGACTGAAGGGCAAAGATGTCAGCCTTAGCTGTGAGCTGAAGGGAAGCGCACCCTTTGAGATAACGTGGTTTAAAGACAAAAAGCCAATTAAGGAAGATAGAAAGCACAAGGTTGTGTCTGAAGGACACTCGGCAACTCTTCACGTTCTTGGACTGGAGACCTTAGATGCTGGGGAGTATGAGTGCAAAGCCTCAAACAACGTAGGAAGTGCCACCTGCAAAGGAATAGTCAAATTCAGAGGTCAGTAAACCTAAGAAAATAGAAGGTTTATTGCAGTACAGAACTATTTTCAAAGGTTCTCTTAGCTGACTCTGTTATTTGTTCATGTCATTTAGAACCACCGGTCTTTGTCAAGAGACTGACCAATATGACGGTCAGATCTGGCGAGAAAGTTACTCTTACAGCCACTGTGAAAGGCTCCGAGCCGATCAGTGTGTCTTGGGTTCAAGACAAGGACCACATTTTGAGAGATGGTGACAACAGGAAAATTACATTTGAGAATAACCAGGTCTCTCTTATAGTCTTTAAAGCTGATTCCACAACTGCTGGGAAGTATACCTGTCAGCTTAAAAATGATGCTGGAGTGGCAGAATGTGTGGCCAATCTAACCGTTTTAGGTTTGTAGTATTCTTTGTTTGTGTTCCTTTTTGTTCTTATATTGTATTTGTTGTAAGACCAAATCATTGAATTTGAATTTCCAGAGCCTGCTGCCATTTTGGATAAGACAGAGTCGGTCAGTGTCACGGCAGGTGATGTAGCAGCTTTAGAGTGCACTGTATCTGGAACACCAGAGCTCAAACCAAAATGGTATAAAGGTGGTGTGGAGCTGTCTTCTGGCAATAAATACAAAATCACCTTCTCCAAGAATTTGTCCTGCCTTAAGGTCTTGTCAACTGACAGAAATGATACTGGAGAATACACCTTTGAGGTCTCGAATGAAGTTGCCAGTGACAGCTGCAAAATGCAACTCACTGTCTTAGGTTAGTAGTTGATAACACATTCCATTGTCTGGACATCTTGGATTGTGCTTAGCAGACCCAATAGGGTCGGTAGGAATTTTATTTGGGGTTGGAACTTATTCCACTACAATTATGACTAACCACCATGTTGTGTTTTTAAACAGATAAAATTATCCCTCCGACATTCTCACGAAAATTGAAGGATGCTCAAAGTATTGTTGATAAGCCTATCGAAATGGATTGTAAAGTCTCAGGTTCTGCACCACTTACCATCACATGGTATCACAACGGTCAAGAGATCAAAAGCGGGCCAAATTATGACATCAGTTTTGCTGACAATACATGTACAATTAAGTTACCCATTTTAACACTGTCAGATGCTGGTTCATACACATGCAAAGCAACCAATGTTGCCGGAACAGCTGAGACATCTGCCTCTCTTGTAGTTAAAGGTCAGTACTTAGCTTAATTTGTGAGTTCTATCTAAACTCACTTCTTGTTGGTTACTGTTTACTTAGTTAAGATTCGAATAGAAAATACAGGTAGTTCCCATTTTACGATGGGAATACATTCTGACAAATCCATTGTTGAATTAGCAGGCTGGACAGGAAAGGTATTTTACCACTCTTTTGATGTTGTGTAATTATAACATACACAAGTCTTTGTAGGTATATAGCATTTTGACTGCATTTGATATATCGTAATATCTAGGACTCTAATATATACTGTGTATACCAAAGTGTAGCCTACCTTAAACAAGCTTAAAGATAACTTCAACATCTGTGCGGAATTATCATACTGTGTATCACTTCCCCAGGGAAAAATCTAAATTCAAAATATGAATGTTATTGGGTTCCAATCATAAAGATGAAAAGATCGTAAACTGGATCATTGTAAAATGGGGAGCACCTGTATTCAGAAATTGTCTTATGTGGAAAGTCCACACTTTGTTCTTGTTTATATAGTGTTGTAATTAAAAGAAATAAACTGTTCAGAACTCCATTTACTTTTACTACATATCCAACATCGATCATAGCCAATAACTCGCTAAAACGATTGGTTATCCAGAAAATTTACTGCTCACAACAATTAAGGGATATTTCCCTATTTTTGCGAGCAATATATTTTCTGGATAACCAGTCATTTTAGGGAGTTGGTGGTTATGATAGCAGGTTAGAGGAATAATATAGCCCAGAGGTTTTCAAAGTGTGGGGCGGATGAGTCATTGGAAATGCGAGCATCATTAGACAAGAGACGAGAAAGGGATAAAAAAGAAAAATAACTTACTATGCTGCTCACAAAAATTAGGGGATATTTCAAAATGAATATGAAGCCATTAAAAAAAGAAGCATTCGATTTTGTTTTAACCAGATCATCAGTGAAAGCAAATAAAAAGTAGAATAAAGTTAACACAACATAAAGATAACACAAATTGTGTGTGTGTGTCTGTCTGTCTGTGGGGGGCGCAGTGGGGGGCACAGTCGAAGACTTTGAAAACCCCTGATAAAGCCTTTGTGATGTGACAGATTTACATTATTATGTGAATTCAGATCGTGATGTTTGACCATGGTCGTTCTTTTGTAGTTTATTCATTTCTTTTGTCTCAGATAATACTGTATTCTTACCTCAACTAACAATATTCTTTCAGAACCTCCATCTTTTGTGACACCACCTCAACCAGTTGAGGCCCTCCCTGGTTCAAATGTAACATTCACTGGAACTGTGAGAGGAAGTGCTCCATTAAAACTGAAATGGTTTAAAGGCAGTAAGGAGATTGTGTCTGGCAGAAGTTGTGAAATTGCTCTAAGAGGAGACACGGCAACTCTGCAGCTTTTTAACATTGATAAATCCAGTGCAGGGGAATATACCTGCCAAATTATTAATGATGCAGGAAAGGTTAACTCCCCTGTGACCCTGTTTGTGAAAGGTTAGTTACTGGAGCATTTAGATACCCTTCTAATACTTTTAGGGGATTACGATAGTTTATTATTTTTGTTTCGATTGTTTTATTCAGAGGCAGCACACTTTGTCAAGAAGCTGAAAAACATATCTTCTGAGATGGGCAAGTCAATGATACTTGAGTGCACTTATGCTGGAAGCCCCAAGATTTTGGTGAAGTGGCACAAGGATGGGCAGGAGATATTCTCATCTTATCGATATAATGTAACCACCACTGAGAGCTCCTGCATCTTAGAGTGCCTCAACTGTGATAAAGAGACTGCAGGAACATATTCTTGTGAAGTCTCCAATGATGCCGGACATGACAACTGTGATGCCACAGTGTCCATATTAGGTTGTTTGTTTTGTCAATTTATACTTAAGAGAACATAAAACAAACTGTAATGTGTACTCTTTCTTAATACTGCTTGTATATTTGTCACATTTTAGAACCACCATTCTTTATTGAGCCTTTGGAACCAATGGAAGTGACTACAGGTGATGCAGTCTGTCTGAAATGCCAGATTGGGGGCACGCCTGATATTAATGTGTCCTGGTTCAAAGGAGACGGCAAAGTCCGATCTTCTCCAAACTGCAGAATTGAGTACTCCAAAGGCATTGCATGTTTAAAATTAGCCAAAGTCTCAAAAGCTGATATCGGAGAGTATGCATGTAAGGCAGAGAACAGCATTGGATCTGCATCTTCCAGCTGCCATTTAACTGTCCAAGGTGACGATCATTTTTCTTGAGACTGATTGAACTCTTAAAATGTCATGTCTTTTTTGATTAACTGCTCGTCTTGAAACCCAAAATGGAATTTTGTCTAACTTTTCTCTTTGCAGAGGCCAAAACACCACCTTCTTTCCCGAAAAAAATCACTAGCATTCAGCAAACCATTGGGCATAGTGTCCAGTTTGAGTGTCGTGTTGCAGGATCGTCTCCTGTGGAAATTTCTTGGCTTAAAGATGGTGAGCCTCTGAGAAGTGACTCAGAGTACACCATGATTTTTGATGATAACTCTGCTGTCCTGAAAATTGCTAAGGGTGAAATGAGACACTCTGGAGAATACACTTGTGTCGCTACAAACAGTGTTGGAACTGCTTCTTGTAGAGCCAAACTCACAATTCAAGGTCTGCTCATGTATCAATTAAAATGTTTCATCAATATTCTTAATCTAACTGATAACCTATGTTGATGTGTCTGATCATTTAGGCTTAATTATTATGTTTAACATTTCAGAGCCCAGATACCCACCTGTGTTTGATAGAAAGCTTGAACCCATGGACGTGACGGTTGGAAATACAGTGGAACTGGAATGCCACATGACAGGAACATTGCCAATAAAAGTCACTTGGTCAAAGGATCACAAAGATATCCGCACAGGGGGAAATTACAAAATATCTTGTGTGGATAATGCACCACATCTGACAATAGTGAATGCAGATAAGGCTGACTCTGGCCGCTATTCTTGCCATGCTAGTAATGATATGGGGAAGGACTCTTGTTCGGCAGAGGTCGCTGTGAAAGGTATCTGACGACTGCTTGTAAATGTGTTTGTAAAACTGCCAGTGTTTGGTGTTCTGTCTATTCTCTATTTATGAATGTAAACATTTGCGTCTTATGTCTGTTGGCTTGTCTTTGTTGCTTCAAAAGTCACTGTAAAGGTGATTCTACAGCCTTCCATTGTCTTTTTCAACATTGTTTGTGTTTTCCTAGTTTTTTGGTTCAAACTGCACTTATACATTGCATATTTATTTGTTTCTTCTTCCTAGAACAAAAAGTCCCACCAAGCTTCACCAAAAAGCCTCCAGAAACCATTGAGGACAGTGAAGGCAAGCTAGTGAAAATTGAGGCACGTGTTGCTGGATCACAGCCCATGACTGCCAGCTGGTACAAAGACAACAAAGAAATTGTCAGCTCTGACAGTTATGATATGACCTTCAAGAACAATACGGCTGCACTGTTTATAAAAAATTCCTCCCATTCAGATATTGGTACTTATACATGCAAGGTCACCAATGAGGCTGGAACAGCTTCATGTGTGGTTTCAGTCCAGATTTCAGGTACCTAGTTGTTGAGTCTGCTGAGTCTTTATATTGACTGCATGCTACTTGTGAAGTGCTGCGTAACATACTGAGAGTCCTTTGACCCTAATATTCTTATTTCATGACCTCATGTGTTCTGCGCTTTTCATATACAGAGCGAAAAGTACCTCCAAGCTTTGACTTGCCTCTTAAACCTGTGACGGTAAATGAGGGTGAGACAGCTTCCCTAAGCTG
>JAUZSU010147235.1:0-14929 GCA_034780255.1 Parotocinclus maculicauda | reverse complement strand
GAGTTGACTCTATCCACATAAAATTTGCTTTGCATTCCCGCAATGCATGGACTCGATTTGTAATTGAAAAATTGCAGCTAAAGCTAAAGCAGTTTGTTCACAGCCTGTCTTAATAAGCAAGCAAACCAGCAGAAGTGGAAGTACTTAAGATTCGAAGTACAGTAGATAACGATGAAATGCCAAAGAATATGAACAAGCCAGTTTGCAAGTGGTGTTTCGGAACCATTCCAACACAACAAGTCTAGTCTACAAACCTTTGATCATGTAAATCAGGCTCTAAATTGTACCTTGGAGTTGATTTGGCTTCTTGTTTCATATCTTTGCCGGCTGCTGATGGAGTTTGTTCAGTCTTATCTGTAGGCTTCTCAGCAGACTTTTCCTTGGGCTTTTCAGCAAGTTTTATGTCACTGATGTCCAACTTGGAATCCAAAATCTGGAAACCAAACAGACCCTGTAATTAGGATTGGTATTAAAACCTAGTTGTAGTTATGAACCATCTGTTTCTAAATTCCAATAAGGAATTTGGATTCCATATATTGATTCCAAGAAATTCGTTTTCATTAATGTGTGCTAAAATAAATGGCCATAATTACTGTAGTGATGTAATTATATTCTAAGATCAATGTACTGTACATTACGTAACGTCAAATATTTTTTGGTATGGTCCAATATAGTATAATGGAAAGTGCAATATATGCGGAAAACTGACCTGTCGTGAAGATCTCAAAACAGCTAAAGTAATAAAACAACACTGAGTTTCAGCAATATAAAGTGTTCAGTTTAATATTGTTTCCAAGCCCTTGTTAACCAGCTCCATAGACAGTAATCACATCTAGTATAGTGAGTCTGTGGTAGATGACCTAGGGTGATGATGCCATTTGTAGTGAAAGGGCCATGTTTCAGGGCCAGTTGTTGAATCACTATCATCTGAATTTAAATATATCAACAAAATATGAAGTGTTCTTCACTACCAAATGCAATTTATGGCATTTTGTAAGAATAAGGCATAAGTGATAAAATAGTGGCAATCATTATATATAATGGAGCCTTGCATTATCGTCCATGAAACTAAAGTTGTTTCCAACTGCTCCAGCATAGGATACCACTGTAGGATGCAGGACCTCATCTCAGTGTCTGACAGCAGTCAGAGATCAATCTCTAATTATGTGGAGCTCTGTACGACCACCAATGCTGATGCAGTTACAGTTAGTTACAGTATTTAGCAGACACATTTTTTCCAGAGTGACTTACAACTCATACAGTCTTACAATCCAAGCAGTTGTGGGTTAAGGGCTTGCTCAGGGACCCAACTGTGGCAGCTTGGCAGAGGTGGGATTTGAACCTTGGACCTTCTGGTCCAGAGGCCAGTACCTTAACCGCTAGGCTACCACAGTCCCAGCCATGCCAGCCATGCCATGCCATTTGGGATGCCAGCCCAAATCATGATTCCAAGACCACCGAAGGAGTCCCTTACTCACATAAAACGTGGAATCTCCCATGTTCCTGGTTCATGCCAGAACAGTACATGGTGAATGTCAGGCTGCAAACTGAACCATGACTCATCAGAGATAAGGACAGTTGACCATTAATCATGTTTTAATTGATGATTTTCATCAACCCACCTTCTACGGTGTTCAGCAGATAACAGAATGCATACCTCCATACAGATCTTCTCTAGATCTTTCAGGTTTCGGGGCTGTCTCTGGGCTACCTTGAGTTTCAGTTCCCTTTAAAGATTTTTTATTGGGTTCAGCTCTGGAGACTGGCTAGCCCACTCCAGGACTTTGAGAAAAGCTTCCAATGGAGCCACTCCTTAGTTGCCCTGGCTGTGTGTTTCAGGTCATTGTCATGCAGGAAGACCTAAACACGACCCATCTTCAATTAGCTTACTGAGGGAAGAAGGTTGTTATCCAAAATCTTGTGATACATAACCCCATCCATCTACCTTTCAATACAGCGCAGTTGGCAGAAAAGCACCCATAAAGTATGATTCCACCCCATGCTTCACGATTGGGACAGTATTCTTGGGTTGTGCACATCCTTCTTCTTCCTACAAACACGGTGTGTGGGGTTAATACCAAAACGCTGTATTTTGGTCTCATCTGACCACATGACCTTCTCCCATGCCTCCTCTGGATCATCCAGATGGTCATTGGCGAAATTCAAACGGACATTTGCTGGGGAACTTGCAGGATTTTAGTCCATGGCAGCATAGTGTGTTACTAACGGTCATCTTTGAGACTGGGGTGCCAGCTCTCTTTAGGTCATTGACCAAGTCTTCCCATGTAGCTCTGGGTTGATTCCTGACCATTCTCAGAATCATCCTTATCCCACGAGGTGAGATGTTGCATGGAGATCCAGACCACGGAAGATTGACAGTCAACTTGTGTTACTTCCATTTTGTAATAATTGCACCAACAGCTGTTGTCTTCTCACCAAGCTGCTAAACTATTGTCCTGTAGCCCATCCCAGCCTTGTGCAAGCCTATAAATTTGTGCCTGGTCTCCTTAGACAGCTCTTTGGTTTTGGACATGGCAAAGAGATTGGGCGATTGGAGTGTGATTGACTGAATGTGTGGATAGCCTTCTTTTATGTAGGTAACGAGTTTACACAGGTGCAATTAACACAGATAACAGAACAGAACAGAAAGGATTCTAAAAAAAAACAGGTCAGTTAGAGCCAGAATTCTTGCTGGTTGGTAGGTGATCAAATACTTATTTCATGCAATAAAGTGCAAATAAATTATATAAAAATCATACAATATGATTTTCAGATTTTTTTTTCATATCTTGTCTCTCATAGTTGCAGTGTACCTACAATAAAAAATACAGACCTCTCCATTCTTCGTAGGTGGTAAAACTTGCAAAATTATCAGTGTAATAAATAATCAATTGCCCCACTCTGCCTGTTGTAGTATGCACAATAGCCTGTATATACGGTAAAGTTGTAAACTCAAAAATCTGCTAAATGTGTATGTATTTTGCCTTGAGTTGTGCTCTCAGTAGGATCTGACTATCAGGTGAAGCTCCATCCAGATATTGCCACTGGTCCATCAGCAGGTCCGGTTTGGAAAGAAGCTCTTTCATTGGTAGCACCAGTGAACCCAGTGGCTGATCCCAACCACTTGAGACCTGTGGAACAGCGAAGAAAGAGATATGAAAAAGGATAAGAGTGAAAATATAAATAAGAGAAACTGTAACTTTAAAGAATTAGCCCTGTATGCAAATCCATTCTACCTTAACGATAAGGATGTCTTTGCTGGGATCATGGAGGAGAAAGTGGAAAACCTCACCCCACTGAGGAGAGGTAGTGCGATCACACACCTATGTGGAATGAAACAACTTAGCTCTGACAAATACTGAGAGATGATTAACCACCTTTACATGTAGGAACATTCACCTGAGTTTTGTATGAGCTGCCTCCAATTGTAAGCTCTGCCCCAGCTTTAGGCTCCTTCCCACCTTTCACCATCTACACAGTCATTTATATTTTGAAACTAAAGTACATCATCCAGTATCTGCAGATTTATTGATGTGTGGGTGTAACTCACTGGCAATACACTAGCTCTCTCAATAAGAACAAACAGCAGAGCTGCAGCAGGAACTGCTTTATTCTGGTATGATCTGGACTGTAGCTGAAGTGCCTGAGTATACAAAGTACATAATAAGCTTTACAATTATTTGTATTATTTTAATTGTATGATTTGAATCTATTTGAATCTTTAAATCTTCCATACATGTTGCAGTTTGTCAGGTTGTGTTACTGTGGGAAGCCACTCTAGAATCAGATGAAGACGGCCATGTTTCACACTATCCAGGTTAAACCACTGAAAAAATGAAGACATAATGCTAAAAAAATGGCATTAACAAACCCTAGATTACATATTACTGCAAAAAAAAACATCTGCTGTACATATTACTGCTTAGTGCTCTCTATATTAATGATTAATACAGTACACCAAGAAATAAAAGCAGAAATAAATTATATTGAAATCCATTACACTGTATACAAACAACCATACAGTACATAAATCAAACAGTATAATAATAAATTGTGAACCTTGTGAATGCACTGAGACTGGATGATTTCATTCAAGCTGATTTGCAGCCTAGAGAAGAAATTGAATATATTTCATTAATATTAAAGTGATTTAGCAGGCTTTAAAAAACAGAATACATTGATATATTATATACCTCCCCAGGAAATCATCTTTATCAAGGTCTTTATCAAACACCTCGAAGATAACTTCTGTAGCTGACTTAGAGGCCAAAACCAGCTGCAAAGAATATGACATTAGTCACATTAGGTTTGGAACTTATCATACTATTAAATCAAAAATCTTTTAGCAGCCTTATTCATAACACTGTATTTACCTCATACATCTCATTCCAGGTGGGGTTAAGATTCTCTTTAATCACATGACTTTTAAAGGTGCTGCTCCCAATGCCGATTTTAACATAGGGATCACTTTTCCCCTTCACCACACCCCCCATCAAGTTGTCTTTGGGTATCAAGTTTTCAGCCTCCAACAGATGAATGCGCAGCACGCCCTATGAATAAAAAACGTCAATAAAACGCATTCGTTTCTAGACTACTTGTCATACTGGGGCACACAGACTAGAGGATTTGGACTTGCCAGCCAAATGTAGGGGCACAACTGTGCATAAAAATAAGTTTGTTAAACACTAACTGTTTAAGCGATTTAACACTAAAATGGGTGTTACTAAGAGAAACAAAAAACAAATTAACACTAAATATTTTATTATTAATGCAATAATTATAATTTTTTGCATTCATTTTTGCTAGTTTAATGAATGCCTTTGATCTAGTGGTCCATTGCGTACTTATGATAGGTTATATGCTTACAATTGTCTAACACACATCACTATGAACTACACTTTCTCTTTGTTCCATGTTCATGCAAAAAACCTAAAGCAACTGGCTCTAGCTGCTCACTACAAGCATTAGCTGCTTAAGCTTTTGGAAAGTTCCTGGGGCATTATGGGAAATGTAGTGCCTATAGTGAATTTGCGTGGCATCTCCCATAGTTCTGCTCAGCAATTGAGGACAAAATTGACTTTTTACTGCCATGATTTTTAGATATTAGCATCAGCAGAACATTAAGCTCTGGGATATATTACAAAGTAAATAACATTAACAAGGGACAAACCATTATAGCAAGATGATTGGGTCAGGATTGGGATCTCCTAAACAGCAAGGCTTGTGGTCCCAAAAGAAACAAATCCTATTCCGTTTGGTCCAAATGGACAGACGAACACAGAAGAGTTTGATGGTGGTTATGGGAGGAATGTATCCCAACACAAAATGCAGCACCTCCTGCTGACTAGGGGGCTGCCTGGTCATGGACTGGTCAGAGTGCTCACCATGTCCAACACTCCTGTCCACAGGCAAAAGGACCTACAGCATTTACAAAAGTATCGAAACTGAACCTTGAAGCGAAGTAAGTAAGCTGTATGGTCCAATGTGTCCCATTCCTGTCCTGGGGACGTGATAGAAACAGTTAACAAGCCGGTGGAAGACTATGGGTAATTATCTTATGGGAAACTCTGGGTCCGGACATTCATGTGGACATTAATTTGATGCATAACACCTACCTAAACATTATTATGGACTAGTTTTTAATTTTTGCCTGATCTGTATCTGTATCTTATGTTGTTATATGTGTCCAAAAACTTTAGCTGTATTGAACTATTGATGCAGTGCACCAGTATAATACAAGGTCGGCCATAAATTCAAGTAATTACATTTATTTAAACTAATCCCACTTTTCCCCTTATTAGCAAAGAGCTACTTTATACTATAAAATATTAATTCTAATAATATTTACAATAATAATGTGAAACACAGCGAAATAGTCAGCATTCCTCACCTCGGTGCCAAAGTCAGGATCTGGGCTTGTGTGTAGAGGATGAAGGTCAACCGAACCGATGATCTCTGGAGTTTTTGGGGCTTTTCCACTTTCATTCTCCTTTTCTTCTTTATTCTCAGGCGCAGTTACAGAAGTGGTGCGAGTGACAACTTGTGGCTCACGCCTTAGAAATCAGACAAAGACTTAGCCTTTGTGAAGTTAGCATTAAAACAAAAACTAGATGCCTAGTTGTTAGATGTTTTAAATCATATATTACCAAGACAGCAGCTAAAACGGATTATTTTAATGTTGGTGTGTGTTTACACTTACTTTTGAACTGGCTCGTTCTCTGGACCTTTCCCTTGGACAGATGTCTTTGGTGCAGCAGGTGTCTCTAATTGCCCAGTGGAACTCTCCGTCACTTTGGGGCACAGGATCTATGCCATCAACAATAATAGATATTGTAATATGCGACTAATAATACTAGCTAACAAATATCCTTAAATCACATTAGTTATCAATGTTATTGTTAAGCAGAACACATGTACAAGCCCAAGAAAATTCAGTATATACTCAGAAAATATTATTCCACAAGCTTGCTACATTACACAAAGTGACAGCAATAGGGACTAAATTTTGAGGAACTACCTAATGCAGAGCTCCACCGAAAACTACATAAATTCCAGGCCCTTTTATGGTTTGCATTTGCACCACCAGTAGGAAAGGTGAAGCGACACTGAAGTGACTTATGCTGTGAGGGTGGTGATGACTCAAATGACTCAAAGTCATGTTGTACCTCCTCCATGAAATATAGGCTCAATAAAGCTGGAACTTCACTGTCGGTCCATTTCTCTGTTTCTCTGTTTATATGGCTACCGGTGTACAATTAAGTTAGTAATTAAAAGTAAATAAGTTCCAGGCCTGAAGTAAGGCCAGAGCCACTGTGCTGCCCATTTGAATACTACTCTATGAAAATTGATGTGTACATAAATATGTTGTGCACTTTCATTTTATATAAATAAACCAGGTTTCAACAATGTTATTAGGGTTTACATATACATTTAGGAACTTTTAGGACATGTTTGTTCAGCCCAATTGAATATTCATCCACATATGTCTTTATAAATGAGACCCTTTTTGCCATGAGAGGTTACTTTGGATGACGTGAAGCTTAGCCATTCAGAACATGACATGAAATGTATGTATATTATACCTTAAGCTGTGCCTTCAACAGAATCTGGCTCTCAGGTGAAGCTCCATCCAAATTCAGCCACTGGTCCAGCAACAGCTCAGGCTGGGACAGAAGATCTCGGATAGGAATCACCACAGAGCCAAGAGCGAAGTCCCAGCTGTGTGACAGCTAGAGACAGGAAAGAGAGCATTTCATTATCAAAAATATGTTTAATCTTAATACAGTTTATGGTTACATAGATATAATTACACAGACCAGTAGTCTTACTCCTATGAGTAATTAATTGTTTACTCATTTTAATTGACCTATTTTTCAAGGTAAATGGTGGCCATGTATACAGTACACGAGTCCTATATAGGGTCTACATAGGGTGTTAACCCTAATATGTACAGTAGATACAGTAGAGTAAATAGGACTTGCCTAACTAAAGATTTACAAAATCCCATGAAACAATGGTGCCTTACTGCTGGTAAAGTTACAACAGTTACAATGTTATTTAAATATTCTTATTATTTAAATATTATTATATCTGCAGATATAAACATGTATAGTTTGTTAGCAGTAAAAACAGTCATTACCACAATTAAACAAAATGTAATTTAAAACACTCAACATACTACATCAATTAACGTCTTATATTTTACCTTTTATAGGTAGATTAGATTTGTTGTAAGGAGTGCTAACCTACTGTATGAAAACAAACGATGTACACTGTTATGGGAGAACCCCTGGTGTACATCATGTGACCTCAGACTCAGCCCCTGACCATTGGGACCCAAGGGGTCCCAAGTCTTTCAGTCACCAAAATCTTCGTTTCTTATTGTGGCTCAACATGGTCCATTCTCTGTGCTATCCTGCCCCGTGCCCCTATCAGGTTTAACCTGGCCCTTCTCAACATCACTCTAGTGCCAGACACTCCTGATCTACCCTGTGCATCACACTGTAAACAAAAAGGGAGAACTCGTAATCAATAGACTATGTTCTACCAGCTACAGGTAGAACAGTTACTAGCTAGTCTGCCCTGTCTCTGGCCTCTGGAAAGTAAGGGCTGTCAGGTATGGTTGTGTCCCCAGGTCTGGTACACAGGATAGACCCAGATTGTTTGGTGTCTAAATGATCAAGTGTGATCTGTGTGAGAATAGAGGCTGGCGTCTGATGGCACTAACAAAATAACACTAAAATTGCTAAAAGTTAGGCACATGAAAGACAGAAGGAGCAACTGCCAGATCCCCACGTGACAAGGGGACCCCAGAGTTACATGTTGGGAGCTTGGTCTGCAGTTCTGTGACATGGAATGGGGTGCCCCTATCAAAGTATTATTAAAACTGAATGAATGGTTTTATCGGTATTTAGAAAGGTACAGTAAATAATGTTAATCCATACAAGTGTATAATCACATATTATACATATAACATAATTATATCAGCATTCAGCAAACATCTGAAACTAGGTTAAAGGCATAAAACAAGAGACATTAATCTGAGTTTATTTTATACAGAATACAGCAAGCTTCTATACCTTGACAATAAGTTCCTCCTTGTTGGGATCATGAACAAGAAAATGAAATGCTTCATTCCACTGGGGAGAGCTTGTACGATCACACACCTTCAAAACAAAAAACATGTTTATGACAAATGCAGCAAAAGATCTCATTAAATAGTAAATCCAAATTACATTTACAAATAACAAAGAAACACTGTCATTTTTATTGAGATTTAAGGAAAGCGTTACATGCTAAGTTAAAGCTTTGCTTGTCCTAGTCAGGGTCACTAGTTTAACTCCACTCAAACCTCCCCTCCCTCAGACAGACAGTCACGTGACACACTACATAGCCAGAAGACACCAAGGGGTTGTAACTGTAACTGTGGTCTCTGTGGTCGTGGGCTAGAAAACTGATGCTTTGACACCATTGATGATAGGAAACACTATATCCTCATTATAAATTGGTTACATAAAACAACAAAGATGTTGCTTCCTGAACACACTTCTGCGTATTATATATCTTTGGGGCTGAAGTGCCTTAATGTTCCTAACATGTACCATATTCTGTGATATAATATCTCTGTGATTTACCATCATTCAAGTCTACCAGTATACTATTGTTTCTCTGAATTGCTATGTGAAATCGGAAAATACTTTTGTGTTCATCTTAACACTGTCTATTATGATCACATATTTTTTTCAGCAAATTGAAAAAAATGTTGTCCAGTGTAATTGTGAGTGTTAGCCAACTGAAAAATGGGACACAATACGAACACAATATCTAGTCTTATTTTTATTTTTTTTCCACTTTACAAATGTTGAGTATTAACATTTGGAAAGTGAAAATAAGCAAAAGTATTTTCCAACATTCATTTATCTCTCCAATAAAACAGTAACAACAAAAAAAATTCTCCCACCGTGGTTTTATAAGATTCCTTTCCTAGAACAAGTTCAGCACCAACTTTTGGCTCTTTTCCACTCTTCTTTAACTGCACACAAAAAAACATACTCAATAAGTCAGTAAGACTGCATGCGATAAATACAGTGGGTACGTAAAGTATTCAGACCCCTTTAAATGGATCACTCTTTGTTTCATTGCATTTGCTAATATCAAATAAGTTCATTTTATTTCTCATTAATGTACACTCAGCATCCCATCTTGACAGAAAAAACAAGACATGGAATTTACAAAGCTCCTGATATAGATTTCCAATGTGCCACTAATCTACAGTAATCTAAAGAACAACACAGTCTTGGAGACCCCCTAGGGCCATCATTTAAGTATACCAGTATAGGTAATACCTAAAAAACATTCTAATCCATGAAATTCACAGGGTGCAGACAGGCATGGATCCTGAACAGAATTCCAATTAATTTTAGGGCTGGGTATGCATCACTGTTGCAGCCCAGGGAATGCCACCCCCACCCTTCCTGATCTGGCCTTCACTATCTCAGGCATAGCCAATTGTGTTGGGACCCAAACCCAGGTCTATATTAGTGAGTAAGAACAAAGTAATTAGTAAAAAACCACTCACAGGAAGATCACGGGCAGCCTCCAGATAAACAAACAGCAGGCCCACAGCAGGTACAGCCTTGTTCAAGTATGAGCTCTTAGACTGGTATTGCAACACCTGCAGACAGAAATAACCATGGTGGATTAGCAGGTTCAAATTACAATAAAACTGATTCTTTGGTTGTTCTTAGAACTATATTTATTGAGAATTGCTTACCTGTTGTAGTTTGTCAGACTGAGTTAGTTTTGGCAGCCACTCTAAATATAGATGAACACGGCCATGTTTGACATCGCTTAGAGTAAACCACTGAGACACAGAGAGCAAATTCGGTACAGTTAGTACTCAATTTATATAGAAAATGTACAGAATTTAGTTGTCATTTTTATATCAAATTACATACTGAAGTTTAAATAAAAGTTACTTTAACGAGCAACTTTCATTTGATCTGCTCCTGTGTGACTTTGTGTTGCATTGTTCCAGACATTTAAAATAATTTTTCTGTGGTTGATTGTATTGTACAGTTGTGCATGTCAGCATTTAGTTTTGACCTTACTTACTTTGTCCTCTTTTATCATGGCAGTATTTTCATACAAGTTTGGTCCCACGTATACAGCAAAGCTGGTTTCTAGAGATGCACCAACTGCAATTTTCTTTTGATTTACAATGTTTTAAACATATGACTGGCTGATTCCGATTTTGGCCAATTCTATATTTTTGGTTGCAATTATTTTTTTTTCTATTTTTTTCGGTCCAAGAATAAAGATTATTTTTGTTTAACCTTTCTATTAAACTGCTACCATTAAAATGAAAGATCGCGGCAGATGCTTGCTTTTGCTTAGCTGCACTTTCAGCAGAGTTCCCTTTAGGTTTGCCAGAATTCACATATTCAGTAAGTCTTTTCTGCTACTTTTGTCATTCGTACTGCAAACAGCACTCACTCACTGTGAAGAACTAGAATGATAAAGACATGGCTGTAACCATATAACACCATAGCAATGCTTCCTCACTAAAACTGTGCTATATAGGAAGAGGTTTATGTGCACTTTGGAGCACAACTGAAATCGAACACGTCCTCGTTGTCAGCTACTGTCAGCACCAATCAGTGAAATAAACAAACACACAGTTTCAAACTGGAACTGTGTTTAAATCAGAATTTAATTGTCAATTAATGTTAGTGATAGTAGTGTGTTTTAATCTGTGACTGTGTTTGTGTGCAAATGTCTATCACAGAATCAGTTACATGAGACTGATCGACCGATTACTAGTGGCGGCCGATCACACTAAAAAAAGCAGCTGATTCTGGTCACCAACTGATTGGTGCATCTCTAATTTCAACCTCTGGGATGAAAAACCTGGGTCAAAGGGTAAAAACCTGCTGATAGGAGGCGAGGTCTCAAATAAAAAAATTGTTTAACTTTTTTTAACTTGTTTAACTTTTTTTATATAATACTATTATTATACTATTATTATATTATTGTTATTATGATTTGAATCTCATTGGAATCTCATGTGCCTGAGTTGCATGCACTGCCAAAACAAGACTACTCTTAAGGTAGATAACAGCAGTAACAGCAAGAGTGAGTCAACTTGTGTGAAGGCTCACAGTATACAACGACATAAAATGGCATTCACAAACAAGGTGACTGACTAACTTTCTCATAAAGGGACAACTAAAAGAAATAACGAAAAAAACTCAGGCTAAGCTGGTAGTTCCAATCTCTCAAACTCAAATAATAATATATAGGCCTTCACTCTCCTTGTATTTCAATTATTTTTTTACACCTATACTCGTATATGTATATCTTTCAAACAAGGCAATCTGTCCGTATATCTTTCTGAGAGCTGTGGACAATTTGGTTCTTGAATCTTTACTTTCTTGGCAATGTGAAGTGATCGAATGACCTTAATTTATTTTTCTTTTGTCTTAACTGTATTTTTAAAAACACTTTAATTCTAGGCAGCACGGTGACTCGGTGGGTAACCCCGCTGCCTAACAGCAAGAAAGTCCCAGGTTCAATCCCAGCGTGGAACAGCCTGGGTCCTTTCTGTGTGGAGTCTGCATGTTTTCCAGGTACTCCGGTTTCCTCCCACAGTCCAAAGACATGCATGTTAGGATAATTGGTGTCTCTAAATGGCCCTTAGTGTGTGACTGTGTGCATGACTGTGTGTGTGTGCCCTACGATGGATTGGCTCCACATCTAGGGAAGTTTCTTCCCTTGCGCCCGGAGTTGCCGTGTGGGCACCAGCTGACCCACGACCCCACTTTAATTCTTCACTGACTGAAAAAAAGAAAGCCCCCTTGCATGAACTAACCTCATCCATGTACTTAGAACTGATAATGTCACTCAGCTGGATCCTTAATCTGAAAGAACAACAGGAAGAGTTAACCAGAAGCACAGAAACCATCCTGTTCAGAAATAACACACAATCCCAGTTGAACCCCAGCTCCAGTGTTTTGGCCAGCACCTGCCCATGAAGTCATCTTTCATGTCCATGTCTTTGTCCAACACCTCTAATGACAAATCTTGTCCTGGAAGGTCAGTCATGACCACCTAAAAGTGGAATTCATGGGGTAAAATTCATTATTCATTAAACGTCTAAAATACATATGTGGAAGACACAATGTTATCTAATCAGAATTGCTACCTCATACATCTCATTCCAGTTAGGGTTGAGATTCTCCTTAACAACGCGACTCTTGAAGGTGCTGCCCCCAATGTTGATAATGACATAGGGATCGCTCTTCCCCTTCACCATACCGCCCATCAAGTTATCCTTAGGGATCAAATTCTGACCCTCCAGCAAGTGAATACGCAGCACTCCCTACAGATATGCATCAAGGGAAGAAGTAAATTAAGTTAGCCAAACAGAAAACTTTCTTGGGTAGACATGTTTCAGTAGCAATAACACAGCTTTAAAAAGAGTCTTTTTTAAAACCAAAGTGCTTTGTTTTTAAGTAAGACCTTAATCTATGGTTAATCATGGGGTTTTTGTTTACCTCTGTGCCAAAACTGGCATGAGGGGTCGTGTGTTGAGGCCGTGAAGATTCTAAGCTACTCGAGAGAAAGGAGGCAGATGCAGCCTTTTCATCCATCCAAAGAACCTAAAAGACATTTACATTTTATTATTTAGCAGACTTTTTTTTATTTTTCAAAAAAGAAACCATTTTGTTTGTTTAGTATATTTAACATCACTCTGGAGGACATACAAGAATAGTAATTAATCCAATTATGCAATCTTGTAGTACAGATCAGTACAACATCAGTTACAATATAATAGGCAACATATTAGGCGTGGGCGATATGACCCTTAAATAATATCACAATATTTTAGGGGACTTTTGAGATAATGACATACTTGGCAATGTATTTCAACAACATACAATTGCAACAAAATATATTTTATACTTTAAAATACCTCACCCTGCGGCATTTTTTACTTTTCTCGTACGCAGGTGCATGTTTCTACTAGAGGTGGTGAAACAGATTAGATTTGTTTCCCCTTTTGTTGGTACAGACCTTTTGCATAGCTTACATATCACTGTAGTTTGTGGTATTTTGTACCAAAACCTCCTCCACACTACCAAAATCACTCTTTTTTTGGGACAAACTCCGAAACCACTTTCTACTGTATCTGTTGCTCTGCCTTTGTACTCTGTGAAAATGCATAACGTCATTACGTAAATACATCGGAATATCACGATATAGATGTTTTATATCGTTAAAAAAATTATACCGGTATTATCGCAAACGATACAATATGTCAAACCCCTACAACATATTATACAAAAAAATTTTTATCTAACTTAGCAAACGGATTGAATTTTTGATGGGCTGCACAATTAGTCACAAAAGACTTCTAGGCCATTAAGAAATGCTCATCCGAAAGGGCTCTAGTCAAATGTTTGCATATTTTAAGCACATTTCTAAAATGGCCAAAGAAGACGACAATTAATATAGATTAAGTAACATTAGGAAGAAAAGGCTGCATAAATGGTCTTTAATGTGCAAAAAGATTATCAAACAAATGTTAGCAAAAAGACATTTGTAATAAATACTTCTTAACAGTCCTCACATATGTCACTATGTTGTTTCACATTCAAACTTGGTAACGTATATAATTACACTGCAGCAGTTTTACAATATATTTGTACTACACTATTCACTGTTTACTTATTTTTTAACCATTTATTTGGGCAAGGCAGGAGTAATACTTTCTACAACAACCTTTATTATAGATTAAATGAATAAGAACATAGAAGCATGTTACCCTGAGTACAGTGTTGATGTGGATACGACTGGCTGGTCCAGACTGGTTTAACTGAAACCAATCGTCCAGATTGAGCTTAGGAGCTGAGAGAAGGCGAGAAACAGGGATGGACACACTGCCCAGGATCTGCACACGATCATTATCCTTCACCTAGAAAAATCAGAGTGTTGCAGAGAGATTTGTTCAATAAGGACTGACCTGTTTTAATATTTATATAAAATGTATGAGTAAAAGTAGACGATAGCAATGTGCTATGAAATGTCTAGTAGTTCTGAAAGTAAATTATAACTGAAAAACTGACTTGTTAAAGCACTACTGACTGTTTATTAACAATGGATCTTGAACACATTCATTCATATGATTTTTTATTTACAGTACATGTGAAAAAAACGGAAACACCTATCAAACACTGATAGAAAGACAAATGAATTATTTTACTGAAGCTGTCGAGAAAGGAAGCAGAGTTTTAGCATGGCTGATTAAAAAAGGGAGAGATAGTACATTTACATTACAGTATTTAGCAGACGCCCTTATCCAGAGCAACTTACAAAAGTGCTTTAAGACATCAGTAACATAATCCATTCCTAATAATCAGGAATCTAA
>JAUZSU010147224.1:0-14930 GCA_034780255.1 Parotocinclus maculicauda | reverse complement strand
CGGATTCACCAGTTACAGATGAGAAGCGGGTGACAGACACACGGATTCACCAGTCAGACAAGAGAGGCGGGTTGCTCATTTTTATAGGCTCATAAATCGGGATGTGAGTGACGTACAGACTCAGGATTGAATGGGATGAAAGAACGGACTCTGTTGAATCAGAAAATGTTTGGACTGTATTTTTGCGCTATGTTATCGCAAAGATATTAATAGAAACGCCCGAAAACACAGCGTTTGACTCACCCGCGCGTCAGCCGACCCCAGGGGGTTAAGAGACGTCCCAAAACCGTGCTTTCTGCACGTCTGCCCTCTCGCGACCAGTTCGCGCGTTGCTCCCACTCCGGACGCAACCTCGGCGCGCCCCTTTATCCTTTCGGTTTTATTATGTTAGGAGCCTTACGCTCCGCTCTTCATCCCTTTTCAGTTGTTGTATATTATTTCCTCATTATTATTATACGTCGTGGGATACGATTATCCCGCATACCTGGGTCCTAATAAAAATCACCACATCTCGTAACATAACAGTTAAAAGATAAAATAGCAACTGTGTTATTATGTAAAATAGCTTTGCATGCTGCAACACTACTAAGTGCAGCTCCACTAGAAGGATATAAAAATCCCTATCCTATGGCTATGCCAGTAAAATAAAGTTATCAGATATGAACAGACATGCTCATTTAAAAACCACCAACCACCACTGCATAGCACCATTGATGGTGACATATTTTGATATTCTTGTTAGTAGAATAGATCACAACTTGGGATCCAGACTGATTTCTTCTGAGTGAGACCGAACTGCTTTGGAGCAATCAAACTAGTAAAGCAAATGGTGATTTGGGGAACAAACGTGATTGGACATGGAATGGAATGCCTAGTGTGAGTAAGCTCCAACAATGGTCTAATAAAGATGTTTTACTCATATGTGAGGTAATATTGTTCCAACATGAAATGCAAAGATTTGTGAAAAGTGATGGAATCTTTTCACATAAATCATGACATACAATGCAATAAACCATCTGGATATCTACAGTGACATGTGCCTTAAAGGATGATTTAGTTAAGTCCCATTAGCCAAGACTATTACTTGGCAAAAGCAGTACAAACAACTGCTATGGGGCCATCTAAATGGGTGCACAATTTAAGCATTATTTTTGTTTGGGCAGTGCAGAAGCTATTAGCAGAGAAATCTAACATGCAACTGCTGTGTCAAGGTCTTAGTGACATGGGATTATGTTATTGGCCAATAACAGTTGTTTCAAATATATGCAGCAACTCTCCAAACAGAATTGCTTTGAGGCAAGGAAGTTTTATTGAGTACTCTCAGCAGGAGAGATAAGAAAAGTGGGAAACTGCAGTCTGCAGCATAATTACACTCTATAAGGCACGAAGATTCTTGCTCCAGGCATACTGCCTATAGCCAACTGCTAGAAGAATGAATGGGATGAATGAACTATCTACTACTACAATGTACACCTGTTGTGATGCACAAGTATTTAGTGTAATGTAAGTGACTGTTTTTTTTTACCACAGTGGGCAATGGATTGAAAACAACAACAATTCGGCTGTATTACAGCCCATTTAAGATTGTGGCTATCTGCAACCAATCACAGGATGCTAGGTAAAAGCAGTTTAAAAATCCCCATTTACTGCGCAATATGAAAACACTGTTTGCAAGACTATCAGGCGTTAACATTGTAGCATAAACAGAATGGCAAAAGTGTGAAAGATTCGTGTGGTTAATTTCAACCACATTAGAGTGTACAGGACCTAAACTAATTTCCCGTTTGTTTGGAATGACCTGCACTTATATTGCTCAGATGGCTGTGTGTGTGTGTGTGTGTGTGTGTGTGTGTGTGTGTGTGTGTGTGTGTGTGTGTGTGTGTGTGTGTTTGCTCGCATTCTACACTGATTGGTGTAGAATTAAACAAATGTCATGGTGCCTTGTTGGGACATGTTGAGTTGAATACAAAGTGGTGACCTTGTGGTAGTGGGGTCATATGTTTACTGGGAAGGAGAGTTGACCCAGATCTCCCTGCTAACCATAAAGGAACAAAGGTACTTGCCATTTAAGAGAGTTTGTAACACTGTTTTCCCTCTACCTGTGATTAAGCAAAACATAATCATACACTACTGCTTTTGCCTCTCTCCCTCTCATTAACTTTTAATTCTGTTGACCTTTTAAATTTTTTAATAATGCCTTTAACTTTTAAATTTGCATCAAGGTCAATTACCCATGCTATTACAGCTACATTCAATGTACTCAAGCTGAGCTGAACGAAATGCCACCAGATCTTCTTTACAAAAAGCTGTACATCATAAAGTATTTGAGACTGCTTTAAATGGTGATGGAGTATCAAATATTTCGAATCTAGGATTACATTCCATATGTTACATTACTTTAGGATGGAGTAATTTCTCGCATGACTTACAGGAATAAGCCACAGAGTCCTTGTCATTCTGCATAAACCTATTACTGAGGCAGCCAGTGAAAACTACCCATATGTCTAAAAGCTTTTTTTTCAAGGGTAATACATCCGAAAGGTAATAAGATGGCAAGGCATGAAAACTACTGTTCCTGTGACCCAGCAGGGGTGGACTGTTGGAGCATCTATACCATTATACCATATATGCCAGCTCAAATTGTACTGCCACAAGGATAATAGGAACACATGCAGATGGCTGAAATGTGAGAGCTAAAAACTCAAACATAATAAAACTTGACAGCCTTAGGACACAGCAAATTTAATTATTAATATTAATACATGGCCAAAGAAAGTGAAGAAAGCTCATCACTGACTCGATCCTGATACTTCAAATGAAGTGACAAATGAAATCATGTCACCCTTTTTACACCAATCGTAACATTTACTACACTTACAGCTATACTAAAATCACATTTGACCAGGTCAACAGCAATAAATGTATGCCTGTAACTGAAAGTACTGAGCTGGTTTAGTAACAGAATGCACAGTTGTGTAATTAAAAAAAAAACAATGTTACATAGATCTACATTGATAAGTGTACAAGTTGCTGTGCTCGAGGGGTAGCCCCAATAAAAATGTATTATATTAGCACCTACTGTATAATTGACCAAACCTGCAATTTAGTTTGAGTGTGTAACTACATCTCAAATACATATTTGTCACAGTTCTCATCATTAAATTGATACTCAGTGCACTTGGTTAAATTTGTAGGAGTTCAGTCAAGTGACTTGTTCAAGCCAAAACTCATGATTCAGTACACAGAGATTCATATTTACAACAGCTCTCACTTTTACTAAGTGCAGATCTCCACTCTATTTATATTATTTTATTATAATTGTACTTTTCTTAATTTTAACATGTATTTTTACTGTATTAGTTGTGTAAATAAGTCCCTATGGGACCTAAAATGTTTAGGGATTACAGCCAACTAAAAGATCATATATATTTACTACTCACAAAAAATAATTATTAAATATCCTAAAATTTTTGTTAGTAGTATATATACAGGGTGAGTCAAAAGACACAGGACACCCTTTTATTTTAGAGAAAAAGGGAAGATGACATATCTGAATACCCCAGCAAGCAATGGGCCTATGTTTTATGTCCGGACAAGTTTTTTTCCAGTGGTAAGGTGGTCATGTATCCATATTGTCTCATAAATCAATTGCCGCAATCAGATCTGTAATATCAGTTCACAACTTTCGTTGTTCGACGCTGGTAACTGAAGATGGAATTTACGATTCTGATGTCCAGGGAATTCAGCTGCCGTATCATAGCTGCGGAGTTCAACAACTGTCACCCAGAAAGACCACCAATTCCAAACAGCCAAGTTCCGCAAAACCAGGACTGTGGGCGACGAGCCACATAGTGGTTTAAAGGAATCACAAAAATGTGTTTGGCAGCCTTTGCGAAAAGTCCACGATGCAGCATGCAACTTGTCCTGTGACTTTTGACTCACTCTGTATACAGAAGATAGCAAAAGCTGTGATTGGTAATTAATGCTCATACTTTGTCATTTTATGAAACAGTATTTAGTTTGGTATACATCCACTATGGCAACAACATGATGAATCAGATATGTAGCACAGCTCTTTTTAACTGTGTCAACACTTTTTAAATGTCACAGGCTAAAATAATAAGGATATATCTGCTTATCTAGTTCTTACTCGTACACGCTACCATCCTTTCTTAAGTTCCTCTGCTTTCTTTACCCACAGAGTTTACTTTTTTAATGTCAGCCCATACTGCATTAGATTTGTGTAATAATCTAATTTATGTTGCAATTCTTCAATATGCTTAGTTGTGTCTAGAAACCTCGATTCTGCTATTTTCAGGTGATCTATTTGAAAGCCAAACTTGCCATGCTGGTCACAAACAATTAACCCTAACAAAACCACATTGTTTTACCAATTAAGATTTTCATGAAGACATTTGCACAGTTGTTCTTCGCCAATCGCTCACATCACAGACCCGCTACTGCAATCTGTTCAACAGCACAGTGTTGTGCTTTGGTAACTTGGTAAGTAAGCCAACTTCTGTACTAAAAGTCATTGCATAGCACTAAAGGTTCCAGAGATGGATAGAGCACACTAGGCTGACATATAACTACAATGTACACTGCAGCGGATATAGAAAATCATCATATCCATTTGAAATAGTCACTTTTTGTCTTACATCCTAAAATCAAATGATATTAATTATTTTTTTCAGTTTTGTTTTCACTTTTTGTTTCCTGCCTTGTACCCTGAGTTGCCATTTGGGGCTATCTGACTTTCAGATTTAATTTTCTCCAAATTTCTCTAAACTATTAAGCTATTAGTAAACTTAATCTTTATCTTCTTAGGTGACTTAAAAACATAGTTTATACCTGATTCTTACATGCATTTTGTATCTGGCCAATATCATGATAAGGGTTAGACCACAATCAAATGAGTCTCTAAGTACCTGGTTAGGAATCCAGTGGCACTATGCTGCTGCTCCTGAGGACCATAAGCTGTAAAACTGGGCCAAACACAATGTTTAAGGGTGTGTGGTTCAATCACACAGAGCAGTAAACATAGGTAGCAGCAGTGTATTGGTGTAGGATCTTAGTCTCAGAGACAACTGCAAGAACACAAAAAACGGTAACTGTACAGTAGAAAAACTTGGCATTTTACTACCGTATTCTGTCACAAACACTCTAAGGATAGTAACAAAACAAATTATACATATCCATGACTACACAGACTAGACAGCACATCATCTATTTGTGTTTGCATGGCAAGAAAAGCACCAAAACCAGCAGTTTTATTTTTTTTGTACTCTCATGTTGTAATCAGCACTTGCAGGAAGTTAAATTTGCAACTTGGACAAATTACCTTCTGTGGAGGGAAGAGCACTGTAAAGCAAAAATTATACAATCCATGACCTGTACGTCACAGCAGATATAACACTACCAAAAGAAAACAAATTAAATTAATTGAGTCTAATGTTATCCACTTCAGTTGTTACAATACTCCCTTGATTTACATCAGGTTAATTTAGGCATATTTTCATTTAAAGATCATTGTTGTGCCTGGATACTGGTTTGTCACATAATTTTTCTCTAGGGGTTTGTACTGAAAAGATTTTAATGGCATAAGAGCATAAAAGAAAGTTGTAATTTATAGAGAGATTGTTACCATACCAATTTCTCTGATGATAGAGATAGGGAGTGAAATATAATGGAGAGGGTCCTTTGTTGGTCAACATATAAAGACCAAAGCTATAAACAATAGTAGCCTGATTTACCATTTTTACCGCTATATTAAAAAACATTGAAAAATATTTTAGCCCTGGTAAAGCAGACAGGCTTAACCATCAATTTACAGCAGTTTTAAATATCATTTTGGGTAAGGCCTAACCTGGAGGGTGTAGAGAAAAACAAAACATTTAAAGCATTTGTTAACATGTATGAGGGATAGGATTATGCATAGAAAGACTACTGTAAATACAAATAAGAAAAAAATATGATTAAGAAGGAAGTAAAGAAACATTTGGGCAGTAACAGTTGGTCATTTTAAAACAACTTAAGAAACATATTTTTTTAACATCCTGGTCAATGGTTAAGTCTTGACAAGGGATGTTATTAAGGTAAAAAAAAAGTGAACTCAGCTACACTATATACTGCTTACATATTTAAGATCACTGTTTGCACTTATGTCATTTAGACACATAATCCAGAGCAATTTACAGGTGATGCAATCTTATAATACAGTATTACAACTACTCAAGGATCCAACAGTGGCATCTTGGTAAAGGTGGAATTTTAACCCGGGAGCTTTTGGTCTAGAACCACTACATACTTTAACCACTATGCCACATAGTAACTTGGTGTCCAAAACTTAGAAATCTTCTGCTGTCAGAACAGCCTGCATTATAACATCCTGTATTATACATCTGAGTTTCACCTTATCCAGCACCAAGTTCACTAGGATGTAAATGAACTCATTGTGCATATCTTTTGATGTATATTTTTAGGGCATTTGGGGGGAATGTGTTTTGCTATCTCTGCCAATTTCTGAGGCTTGGACAATTAATATTCAAAAAGCTTGAAAGAAAGACCAGTCAGTTAATTTATAGAGGAAACTTGCATCACACCCCCTGCACTTTTAATACAGTAGATAATTTTTTCCTTTATCTGAATCAGTATTAATAGACCAGTGATAGTGTCACAGCTTGAGTCTCTCTGCCTCATTTCTCTTCAACATAGACACAACTGGACGCATGCTTCTGAAAGCTTTTCTCACTGTCTAATGATGCTTTCCAGCTTGTAACCCCTTGCTTTGTGAAGATTTGTGCTTTAAAATATACAACATATATTTTGGAAGTAAAAGCATGCATTGATCTTTACAGAATTTTCAAGCCATGGCCTGGAACGATAGCATTTTGAATTAAAAGTTTACACTGTGACCAAACATGCTCACTGAAAAGTTTACAAAACTGGCAGTGATGGAGAGCTACTATTTAAGCTGGGCAAAAGTGCTCCTAGTGAGGACTGGTGTGGAGGAGATAAGAGGTCCCTATGGTAGCTCTAGAATTGTTTTGAACAAAAAATGTATACGCATAAAGAAACAAAAGTTAATGGAACAAAGTAAAGGAAAAAGTAACATAACGAACTGTTTGCTTCTGGCTTGCAAGCAAAGTGTGGAACTGGGTATTGCCACTGCCCAAGCATTCATCTCCATCTCTTTTGCTCCAACCCTGCAGTAAAATATATACTGCTACTCTCGAATCCATATGACACTCAAACAGAGGAGTCAGTCAAAAAGCTAGATCACAAGAATGTGACACTGTAAGATGTAATACCATACAGTAAGTTTAAAGTCCATATAAAAAATTTTTTAAAATCAATGTGTATTGTATACATTTCGAAATCCTGAAGTCTTCATCCACCCTCAAGTGGATCATATATGAACCATAAATTAATCTGCAAACTAAACAATAAAAATGAAAAGAAGAGCCATAGTAGAGAAAAAAAATCGGAAAATTGTCTTAAGTGTTTACAATGTAATCATTTAATGTGCTGTAAAGAACAAACCAGGATACCCTGGGAATATTCAATATATCACCCATCCCTAACTCAGAGTATTCTGTTTGAAAAAAGCATTTTTTTTATTCGTACTCATAGCTCCACCAAAAGCCTGAGATCAGATGTTTTGTAAACCCTAGCCCAGATCCAGGTCCTGCACACCAAGGTTTCTGTTTCGCACTCTTTCATCATAACCTTCTCCTTTGCCTGCCTGTCTTACTTTCATTTCCCCTTGGACTTCTGTGGCTCAGATTTATGAGCTCTTCACTTGTTACAGCTTTAAATAAAATGTGGGTTGGTGTCTTCAAGGTGGTTCCCAGCAGAGATGGCAGACGAATAAGACTGTTGCCTGGTTTCCCTCAAAGGTATGTTACCAAACACAATATCTGCCAGTGGCAAATATGAAAACAGGCTCACCGTGTTTGTTTTAGGACTTCTCTCTGAATTAGATGAGGGAACATTAACATGGATGGTCTCATTGTGTCTATAGTTGGACCCTGGTGTCAAGGCAGTTTCTTTCACTCAATTTAGATAGACAAGGACTGAGAGAGAGACAAAAAGAAATAAAACTGCTAAAATGGATTAAAAGGGTTATGCTGTTAAGTCGTTGGTGAAAATAATGTACACAGTTCTATATACAGCAATTGCGGGAAAAACGAATTTACAAATACAAAACATTATCACCTCTGGCCACACAGGCATTGGAACAAAAATCATAAACTCATAAGATTGGATAATGGTTAAGGTTGTAAAGGTGGTTTAAAACAAATAGCTTGTTAAAGGTGCACAAGACCAAAGAGATGCCAGTTGGAGTCAAGATCCAAGGTCAATTGAATTAAAATGTAAATATCCCTTACATTTAGGGTTAAATGAGCCAGTGTTAATGAAACCATCTGCTAGAAAATTATTTAGATGTTTATGTTTTGGATGTTTACCATTTCCTGCATGGCAGATCATTTTCTCACTGTCCCAGATATCATAATTGATGTAATATATAATGCTTAATTGGCAAGCACTTACAACCAAACAGCACTTATAAACAAGCAATCATTGGTGTAATTCCTAATATAAATGATTTGACTAATACCCATTTCAGCAGTTAATGAAAAACTAAAGTAATGCTTAAGCATATGGTGCAAGGTGAAATTTGTCCTTTACTTTAGTTTTTACTCCATTTTTGTCATTAAAATGTGAAACTAGGCAAGGTAGAAGCATCTTTCGTTTAACCACTTCACATTCAGGACAACGTAAATCAATTTCAGTTATGCCCTGCAGGTCAGAGAGGAGCTCTCATTTTGCCAGTCGTGTCACTGTGCAACTGAAAGCAAATTTAGGAGAAAAGATCATGGTTAATACGAAAAATCAAACCACAGCATGTTGTTTGCATTCAGCTGTGGATAGCAGGAATTTAACTAGAAGTTAATCTGAGCCATTTTGCTAATACAAACAAAATTAAAATGAAAGCCAGCATCTGTGTTGAGGCCCACTCCAACAACATGTAGAAGCAATGGCAGAGAGAAGAGGAATAAACTGTGAGTGCAGAAACACACCCCATTTGCTTTATTTTGATGCTCTAAAGTTTGTAATGATAGACTGAACCGAATATAGTCATTTACAGTAATCACTTTTTATCACACTTTTTATCACACTGTAACATTCTAAACATGCCAGTGCAGCATCCTATGATCACATACCTCACTAGTGTTTTTCCACCAAACTATCAAAAACAAAAAAAAATGTCTAAAAAGGATTATAACCGGACTGGGGAATGTAACTAAATATAACTGGGGTTCTAGTTTACATACAATGTACATTCCAATCGATGTAAACTTTAATGGTTCTATATGAAGATTCTATATGATTCACATTATTGATATTGCATCAGCAACATGGTGTTTTGTCTGCTTGTGTTTTATGCTTGTGTATCTGTAAATTGTTTTTCTTCTTACTTCTAACTCACCCCCAAGTATGTATAAGCCCTGTTGCTGCTAAACATAAGGTAGAGTACATTTGTTAGGTAACTGTGGCCAGTTGTGGAAATGTTTCTAGTATTGTATTTAGTGGTTTGTTAGGAAACGAGTCTTCACAAATGCAATACACATTGCATCATGTAACATGGAGCGTCACCTTCTGAACACAGCAATCACCTTTTTAACACTATGGAAAGTTTGTAAGCACATAACTCTTTCTTAGAATTTAACACTTTGGTATGTTTGACTTTATTTGTTCTTATTTTAATCTTTTAAGGTTGGATCCCTCATTCTGCAACAGCAATCCCTTCCAGTCCCATTCTGCAATAAATAAATGTCCCCTCTAGGACACACCCATCTGTACCCGATGAGTTCTGTCGAAGGCTCCCTTCAGACCATTTTGGTAAATGTAATGTCTCTTGTGGATGCTAAACTTGTACAGACCTTGAAACATATCTGACTTCCCAAGTCAATACAAGCAGAAATGTCACATTCATAACCCTTGAATTAGCCAGTGATCCTACTTTGTCACGTGGGAAGCCTTCATATCCATAAAAAATGCAATTTACCATGTGTCTCACAAACATATTTAAATCCAACGAATACAACATCACTACAGCCATGAAAGGATTAAGAATGTTTTTGAGCACGTCAACTCAGCAGTAATTTGTGCATTTGCATGATATATTGAAATAAGCCGACATAAAATCCAACCGAATAAGCCCATTCAGATGCATTAAATCAAAATGCAAATGAGAACTAATTACGCGCCGATGCTGAGGTATGAGCATTCATGCTCTAATTATGCTGAGAGCGCTCACCTGAAAACCTGCATGACACCAGTGAAGCCTCCAAACTAAGCCAACGTCACGTAAAAGGATGTTAATTCTAAAAAAGTGCCTTAAATTAGGGATTCAAAGGCACAAATCTTACTGAATGCTAAAAAACATAATGTAAGGCGCGAAATAAACAGTAAAGTATACAAGGCTGGTGTTTAATCATGTCAGGGTCCTAATCAAAACCAAACAGAAATTGCATCCATCAAACCCATCAAATAACACTAACACATTTCCTAAAGGCAACAAGGGAAATGAATACTGAGTAAATACACACAAATCTATATCACAGAAATAATGCATTGTACCATTAAAACTGATTGCATAACATGAAATGTTTATGCGTTTCCATAATCTAGCCTCTATACTTGCTTGGGATAAAGGATAAACAGTCAGTGTATAGGATAGACTCATCTGTTTTAACTGGTTTCCAACAGAGAAAAGGGATGTGTATAAAAGATTCATTAAAGTGGCTACATTAAAAATTCATAATGCACAGGGTTAAAATTTATATATTACACAGGATAGCTTTAACAAAAAATCTGGAGTGCAGAGGAGATGATGGCACAAATCAATGTTCAGCTGCGCTGGCTGACGATAAGATCCCTTGAGGGAATGGGCTTTACAGAGATCAATTGATTGCATTTTCACAAATTAATCCATGTCATTCCCATAAAAACAGACACAGGCTTTGGTTTACAACACTAATGCCCATTAAATGTAACAAATAACAGTATGTTTAGATGTAATGACTTACATACCATACATTTCTGTGTGGGCAACATTTTCCTGATCTTTTATTATCCAATTTTGGTGAACCTGTGCAAATTGTAGCCTTAATTGCCTGTTCTTTGCAGACAAGGGAGGCACCCGGTGTGGTGTTCTGCTGCAGTAGCCTACCCTCTTCAATTCTTTGACAACTTGCATTTCTATCAGCTCAAACCAGTTTTTGCCCAGGATATTTTCAGTTTTCTGTACAAACTATAGATGGCTGTTCATGAAAATCCCAGTAGGTCAGCAGCTTTTACTCAGACTAGTAGAGCTCCAGCAACCACGCCATATTCAAAGTCACATAAATCACCTCTCTGGTATCTGGTATGTTATTGGCTGATTAGATATTTGTGTTAAGGAGCAGTTGAACAAGTGTGTGTATGTCATGATCATGTAATCATGGCAACAAAAACTTATAGGGGAGCACAAGTCAGCCTTAAGAGAAGAGTGTGAGTGATTTATTCATGTATCATTTATACCATTATGACAATGTTTTACAGGTCCTGCTACGGTCTTGTCCAGCTCTCTTAGAGAAACTGTCTGTTTCCATACTCTTAAGACAGCAAAAGTTCTGGCAATGACACATATTGATGTGCCAGCCTGCAGGAGTAACTACCTGTGCAAACTCTGTAGGGTCGAGGTACCGTACCATGGTACTATTTGTGACGCCGACCCTAGCCAATTGCAAAACTAGTGAAAAATCAGCCAGAAAAGATTAAGAGAAACAAAATGTAAATGGCCTAAAAATATTAAAGCATTCCTGTCTATGTATAATAGATATATAAATGGTAATTTGTTGTTGTGTAATATGTAGAAATGGGTGGCAAATCATATGCATAATTGCTGACAATCATTAACACTAATCTGAATCATCAGTTAGTTTACTCTCCTGGTAAGCTGATGAAATGGCGCTTCACAAATCACAACAATGTCAGAATACTATGAACTTTATTATAATAATAAAAACAAAAAGCCTACCAGTTCTATTTTACATTTACATTCCTTATACATGTACTGTAGTAAAAGACCACTATCCAAGCTCAAGCACGAAACAAATTTTAAAGAATCACTTTAAAGAACCACTTTTACTTTACCTAACAAATGTGTGCACTGTTAGCACTCGCCTATGTGTTCGATAGGGAAGTAAATCTTTACCCATTATATGAAGGCAGAGAGATACTCTGTATTCAGGCACCCATTGGGAGTTCATTCCACCACCTAGGTGCCAGTACAAAGATTCTTGATGTAAGGTTCAAACATTTTTGCTGCTCTGGATAAGAAAATATCACAATTGCCAAACGTGCTATATGCATATTTAAAATAATACTATTAAAGTGTTAGACAGCTTGCCTCCAATTATGGTCTGTGAGGAAGAAATGTGTTTATAAATTGTACGTACATTCATGAACATTCCTGTAACTCCAGGCATGTTTAACAAAGTTAAGGATGTGTAAAACATTGTACCACAAACTTGACTGTTTTATATGATCTAGTGTAAATCATATAACATATAAACCCAGTACATATTAAAGCCGTTGGTCACATATAGCAAATTACATACTAAAGTACTAAATTCCTCTACAGTATGTAGTTGGTGTCAGTATGTATTTTGTATTCTTTCCTAATGTAAATGCTATGAAAATAATTGTTATACTTCATTGTTTAGTAAATAATAACAAGGTAAGGCAAACAGTGCTCAAACCTGAAGAGAGACTGAAGATCTGTGACATTGTGGGAGGCTGCAGCACAGTATGCCTCCACATCTTGGTTCAACTTAATTCATTTGGATTCATAGTAGTCCTCTGTGTTTTTCAAATTCAAACAAGTTGCTAATTTTCACCAAATACTTTCAATCCACAATTAATTTAATCTGTAGATGTACATAATGTGCAGCAGAGAGGCAGCGGCATCCATGGTCACCAACAAAGGGCAGTGGGAGCTCTGTGTATTCTCCCCAAAAGATATGCATGAAAAGAAAATTATGGAAGTCGATCTAGGGATGTCATGAGAAGACAGAATATTTGTGACAAAGGATAAAAGTGAAAGAAAGCAAAGAATACTAAAGATAAAACTGAGTAAGCACACAGAACAGACATCTAAGAGAGACAGATTTAAACTGAAAGTATAAAAGACAGCTATTAGGAGAAAAGTAGGGCTTTTAAATGTGTTTATTTGAGTTTGAGAGATTAAGGGAACTACTTTCAGAATAGGTTTGATGAGAAGAAGAGTTACACTTTGTTTAAGGACCATTTTGTGTTTGTAATTGCCATTTTGTGCTCAGCTCTTTGATTGATTGTCCCACCTTGTTTATAATCCCTCCTTATAGACGTGTGCATATTAAATAATGGTGCAGTAATAGAGTCCATGCCTGGTAACCCATTGATCCCAGTATAACAGCCCAACCCCGTTACAGTGGGGATGTATAGTTACAGTGTGGATACAGTTACACATACACTTTCATCTGAGATATGAAGCATTTTATTTTATTTATTCTATATAAATATATGAAATAAGGGAAGGTCCTTCCAGACCTTCCAGAAAGCGAAGCCAGTGTTACTCTGTACCAGGGTCCAAACCAGCCACCTCATGACACATACAAGCACAAAATTAAAAGCTGGAATTTTATGTGCAAGGCATGTTGTTAATCCACCTAATACCATTTACTGTGATCTCTTGACAGACTCTACTACAGAATTGTAATTCTTTTAAGGAAGTTAAATTGTGTACCATCCTCACCAATTCTACAGGCATTCTAGACACAGTCCTGGTAACAAAACATGATTATGCAGCAGAATCTCAAACATTACATTAAGTCTTGCGAAAATCTTAAAAAGTATCCCTTAATAGTCCCAATTTTGCATTTACATTTAAATAATAATTTACCAGATGACATTATTCATTTTGACTTGGAAATAAAACAGTCTTACAAGGTACAATCCAAGAAAACAAGGGTTAAGAACCTTGAACAAGGGCTCTACAGTGACAACTTGGAAGTGCTGAGACTTGTCACTTGCACAGTCTGATAAATAAATTAATGCATTACTTGATGCACTACCACAGTCCCCCTTATGGTGAGCACATTGATCCAAATAGAAAGAGGGTTTGGATAGCATTTAAAAATCACCCTGTTTGGAGTTGACTATCTCTGAACCATTAGGTATTCTCACATTTCCATGTTTGCTAAGATCTTGTATCCTTGAATTCACTCCCGAAGTCATAAAAGTACATTTTAAAAATAATGTTGGCCAGTGAAAAATACAAAAACAGAATTAGTGATGTTCGTCTAAAACTACTACTTTATTAGCTGGATTTTTTTGCCTAGTACAGCACAGTGCTATGCATTCATATTAAGTGGCAATAACAGAAATGCATTCAGTTGAAGCATGTTAATCTAAATTCCCTTAACATTCAAAACAGAATTGAGACCTGTGACTGGCCTAGTTAATTCTGAGCATGGCAAATTATAAGGGCTTTTATCGGAACGTTGATCAAAGCTTTCATTTTCATCAATGCATTGCCACATCATCTTCTGAATACCAGTGACACTGCACTGTGCACCAATCCCCTCAGGCTACACGAGAAAGTGATTTCTTCGTATACAACCTCATCTCTGTAGCTCTTTTCAGTGAACATGGGTCTCTAGCCAACACAGCTGTCAGGAAAAAACAATATTATATGTAGTATAAGTTTTTTGTAAGCAGTCTGTATAGGCTATCATTTTATACCAGCTTAATTTGTATGCTAAAGCTGTAACTGCTTTATTTAAGCATGTCACACAATCTGTACGCTCTAAATATACTGTCTGATTAAGTAAATATAT
>JAUZSU010147213.1:0-14930 GCA_034780255.1 Parotocinclus maculicauda | reverse complement strand
TAGGTGACAGATTATTGATATGCATAATGCGCATATGAGGTCTAGAGAACATGGTCGTCAATTGGCTAGGAATCATACCAGTGTCAGTCGTCTAGTAGCTAAACATTGCCAGACTAACAATGTCAAGAATATTCCACGTCCAGGTAGACCTCAAGAGTTCACGACAGGACATTACTGCAACTTATTCACCGAAATCGCTTCATTTCCAGTATATTATTAAAAGCCAATTGGATACTCATGATTGTAAGTTGTACCTTATTATTGTCTAAGGACATCTTAATGGACAGGCTTCATTCGTTCCATATTTTGATGGCCAACCATTATTACCAACAAGGCTAGACTTCATGGAAGATAATGCCATGCCTCATTGTACAGGAGCTGTAGTGGAAAATGTATGCCACACATGCCATTTCGACTCTACCATGGCCAGCTCTCATCCCTGATCTTAACCCGATCGAACATCTTTGGGACATTCTGGGACGCAGAGCAAGACAAAGATACACAGAGCTGTAAACTGTTGAAGAATTAACCCCAGTATTACATGAAAATGGCAAATGATGCCTCAAAGTCAGATCCAGTGGCTGGTTCAAGGAATTAGGAGACGTGTAGAAGAAGTTGTTGGTGCCATTTGTTGTTATATCAGATATTAACAGTACCGTGTTTTTTTCGTAGTACTAATGTTTATAGAGATGGTATACTTGACTAAATTCTGAAACACTTCCGGTCATGGCACCAAGACCATAGTTAAATGACGTGTGATTTTATGCAATTTTACTCATGTCTTTGAAACTTCTGTATAAATCAAAGTATACTGAAATTGATGTATATTTCTTATGGTTCATCTATTCAATTGTCAAAGGTTTCCATACAACTTTAAATTAGCAATCCCCCGTTCACAGAACGAAAATAATTGGTGTTTACATTTGACGTGTACAGTAAAAAATGGGTGGTGCGTAATTAATTTCCAGGTGTATATATATGGCCTGGTACAAAAGAGTAATTTTCTTTGAAGCCAGTGCCTCACTCACTACAGTGCAGTGTATGTGAATGCTATCTGATCAGACACTTATTGTCTCATTTCACAACATGATGATAGATACATGCTGAACATTTCAGGTGAATTGGATAATAGTAGAGCGGCTAAGCGACAAAATTGTTCATTTTTTCATAAAGTCATGAAATTTGGTGTATAGCTAGATTTTAATATATGTACTGTATGCATATAAGAAATGAAGACACGTCAACTGACGCTGCTGACGGCCGCCATTTTGAAAACTAAAATGGCCGCCATCTCGTATTTATTATTGGCAAGATGTCTGGTCTAATTATGAATATTTGGGTAGTTTTTGTGACATTTTGACTAGATAATGTATACTTCATTTGATTATATCCAGTAAAGACCGCCATTTTGAAATACAAATGGCCGCCGTTCAAATTTAGCAATTGGCCATATTCAGGGTCTGCTTGTGGATATGTGTGTCGATTTCGTGATATATTTTACTATATGTAGTATACACAGCTTCATACATTCAAGTCAATACCATTTTGAAATCCAAAATGGCCGCCAACTTAAATTCCTTATTGGCAACATACCAGTGTGCATGTGTAAAATTGTAGTTTTCGTGATATTTTGATTAGCTAATGTTCAGACCTGTCCTTTATTATATTCTACTATGTATAATCTATCCGTTAACACCAATATCGTTTTCATATATTGATTAGTCACTGAAATATACTAGTTTTAAAATGGTGGGGATACATCTAAAAATACCAATTTTGACCAACAAATGCATAAAATATGTAATATAACACATAATTGTATAATGAACATATTCAAACTAGTTCCTTACTATATTCTACCAGGTGTAAGCCATCAGATAACACCAATATCGTGTTCGAAGTTTGATTAGTCGTTGAAGTATACTAGTTTGAACATGGTGGTGGTTCATCTCAAAATACCAATTTTTACGAAATATGCGTAAAATATGTTAATATATTTGTTATAGGAAATTGTTATATATAGGGCTGTGTTATATTCTACAAAGATTAAGCTATCGGATAACACGTATATTGTGTTAGTATCATAATTAGTCACAGAGTTATGCTAATTTGAACATCGTGTAGCTAGTCCATCTAAAAAATACAAATGTTTAGGAAATATGTGTAACGCATGTTCTTTAATACTTGTTAATGTCATGATATTAACATAATATTTATGTTAACAGGTAGAGCCCAATTTGTTCAATATAACTAAGTCCTAATTTGAAACTATTAATTAAATAAATATATGTTATTTAACATAATTTACGCATATTTTGTCATTTTCTTTATTTTGAGATGTACCATCAGAATGTTCAAATTAGAATACCTCAGCAACTAATTAAGATATCAATGCGATATTTATGTTAATATATAGCATATACTTTGTATAATATAACACAGCCCTATATAGAACTATTTCTTATTACAAATATATGTCAACATATTTTACGCATATTTCGTCAAGATTGGTATTTTGAGATGAACCCTCAACATGTTCAAACTAGTATACCTCGAATACGATATTGGGGTTAACTGATGGCTTACACCTTGTAGAATATAGTAAGGAACTAGTTTTAACATTTTCATTATACAAATCTATGTTATATTACATTTTGTATGTATTTATTGTCAAAATTGGTATATTTAGATGTACCTCCAACATTTTAAGATTAGTATACCTTAATGACTAAGCAAGATATTAACACGATATTGGTGTTAACAGACAGAGTATACTTAGTAGAATATAATAAAACACGTTTGAACATTATTTAATCAAAATATCACGAAAACTACAACTTTTCACATGCACACCCTGTATAATGCTAATAATGAATTTAAGATGGCGGCCATTTTGGATTTCAAAATGGTGTTCCTCACATATTGACTAGAATGTATGAAGCTGTGTGTACTACATATCGTAAACAAATCACGAAATATGCGCATATATCCACTTGCAGACCCTGAATATGGCCAATAGCTAAATTTGGACGGCGGCCATTTTGTATTTCAAAATGGCGGTCTTTACTGGATATAATCAAACGAAGTATACACTATCTAGTCAAAATGTCACAAAAACTACCCAAATATTCATAATTAGACCACACATATTACCAATAATAAATACGAGATGGTGGCCATTTTTGTTTTCAAAATGGCGGCCGTCAGCTGACGCTGCTGACGTGTCTTCATTTCTTATATGCATATATATATGAAAAGCTACAAACACACCAAATTTCATGGTTTCATGACAAAGGTTAATGTGAACAATGCAGGTGGGTTGTGGGGGTCTCTTAGCACCTCTAGATCTACTATATTCAACATTGATAACAATGTAAATTAGAGTTAACTCCCCTTTCAAATAAAGCAAAATGAGACGTCATATATACGACATCATATTTATAACATCACAAATATGAAAGGTTCCCATGATTCATTCAGAATGTCAAAAATTCAATAGTACCACTATTAGGGTCTGGAGCTATATATCACAGTTGTGAGTTGTCTGCTGGTAAAAAAAATGTCATTATATGTTGTTGATGATGTTAGTTATTAATTGTTTGTTAGTTATTAATAGTTTCTTCAAATTCGGAGATAAAATATACATTATTTAGTCAAAATAGTATGAAAACTGTACAACTATTTACATATTAATCTGATATTTAATTAATTTGGTTATGGCGGCCATTTTGGTTTTCAAAATGGTGGTTATTATGGATGTGTTGATATGTAACTGGACATTGTGAAACAAAATGTACAATTTCTAGATGAGATATCCCGAAAAGAACACACATTATAGCATATAAACCAATGATATTGCGATTAATGAATTTTCTATGGTGGCCATTTTGGATTTAAAATACCGGTCCGCAGCACAGTCTGTTGACGTGTCTTCATTTCTTATATGACTATATATATGAAAGGCTACATATACACCAAATCTCATGACTTTATGAACAATTGAACAATTCAGGTGTTTTTTGTCTCTTAGCCGCTCTACTATACTGAAGTACAAAAGAAAGTTTCCACTCAGCTTTTTTAATGTTACAAACAAACTACTCGATATTCTTAGGTTATTCAAAGTGCATATTAATTATTAGTTTTCTACGAAGGTGCATGCCAAGAGGTTTGTGTTGCCATTTTCAAAAATGATAGAGCCACAGAAACACGTATGGGGTACAAAAGTAAATTACACACTCATCGGTCTTCTGCGGCTGGATCGAAAATGTATTAATTGCACCAATTATGACGTCCTAAATAACGAGGATTTCCTCCGTTAGTATCCATACAGACATGTTCGCGTCTTTTTATGGGAAAATGTCAGTTTACGGATGACGTTAGCGGTGATCTGCCTCCGCACTGCATGTATGGTTTATTTAAGGGATGATTCTACTGAATGCAGGTTGTAGCTAATCGTTCGCCTGTACGGCTATATATTCTAACCCTACCATCAGAAATAAGGAGGTTGAATCTGGTTTAGTCACAGAAGTGCACTCGTTGCCAGTCATGACATTGCTAACGTCGAACTGACGTTGCCTATTACTGTCGTTTCTGTCTGCGGATGAGGCTTAAGGACAACCAATGAAAAGGTCGATACCATCTGATTCCCACAGTACGTAGACGCCCGCATACTTCTGACACGGTGATGTGATGCTGTCGGTGTCGATGACGTCATCATCCGGTACCTATGACGTAGATGCAATATCGGAGGTACTGATATTTCTGTGGCATTGTCGCTCGTTGCCTTTCGCTTCTTGGACAGTTGACTGTATGCTTAATTTGGTTTACCTGCTCAAAAAGTCTAATAACGGTTTGTTTGGTGCAGCCAAACTTTATTGCTATATTGTTGTTCGTTTTCCCGAAACATGTCAAATAGACGGCTCTTTCTCGCTCTAAAGCTGATAATCTTGTAATTTTTCTTGTGTTTTTTCATAAAGTCCATTGCTACTGTTTACAAACGGTTGCTTTTTATTATGCTATTTCTCAATTTTCATAGGAAATTATCGTAATTAGTGATTTTTCGAAAATTGACCCAAACTGGGAAAAAATACTTCTTTTTTTGCCTGTCTGCCAATCAAATAGTTAGGCTTGCATTGTGGAGAAAAGGGTAAATCAAACGTAACACAACATATCTCAGTGTTTTAATAAATATTTTAAAAACCAAAGTGGAAACTTTCTTTTGTACTTCAGTATATTAACCTTCAATTTTGGAAACATTTCGACAAATCAAAATCGAGGAAATTTTATATTATGGTACAATGACATTTAATCAAAATAGATGTTAAAATGTTTGCTTTCTCCCGCAATTAACAGTATAAAATCCAGTTTGAATTGCTACAGTGATTATTTCTATTCGGCAGTCTGGTTAAATCTCTGAAGCAGTTTCATGACTAGACGTTATCTCTCAGGATGTATGTCTATGACAGTGATCGTAGCTTTGCCTATCGTAAATGAAAACAAATTCCTTCATGATAATTTAATGTTTTCTACCTTGCAATACCTACCGTAAATGAAAAATACAACATTAATCAATATTTTGGCAAACTAATCTAGATTGAGTTATTAATAACTTTTGACCACTCGTTAAAGGATTTCTCCGTTGCCAGGACATGTTTCTTAATGGCTAGTTTAGCATTTTTTAGAACGTTATTAGCAAAGAAAATAATTCAAATATGAATGGTATTGGTATAAATGAGCAAACATGAAGCTCGTTTTGACTGATTTCTGTAAACACCCGAACTTTAATGAGCTACATAGTCACGTGGTCACCGGCTCCGTGGCGTAATGGTTAGAGCGTCGGCCCGGAGTGCGGAAGGTCGTGGGTTCGATCCCCGGTCGAGTCATACCAAAAGACTCTAAAAGGTGGTACTTGTTGTTTCCCTGCTTGGCGCTCAGCATTAAAGGGGTAAAGCAAGGACTGGCCAGCTCGGAGTCAGTATACTGTGTCTGAGTGGGGTATCATTGTTCTATCTGCGACATGATATTCTAAGTGAACTAGCACTATAAAAACTGGTGGAAATCCAGACTAGTCAAGCAGTACATATACATGCAAGTCATGATATTAGTGAAAGATTCTAGAAAGTGACTTTAAAACCCCAAATCAACCAACCAATCCGCAAGAAATCGCAGAAAAACTCAGATATCATGATCATATCGCAAACTAATTATATAATGATTACAGTGCTAATAACACATTTAAATTGGATTAGTAGAAATATAGCTGTGCCAAGTACACTATACTGATCGGTCGTTTATTATCAGTATTTATTAATAGTGCAGATGAATTCTTTGACTCACACAATGTCGCTGATAATTGCAGATATCTATATTCAGTCATCATAATTTCATTAAATACTGGCCATTCTTGCTAATGCTTGCGACAGCTAATATATAATAATATATGATGCATATATAGGCAGTGTATACAACTCCAGCAATGTCATTGCCAGACATGAGGACTGGTAAGTCTGAGAAGTTACCCGTCCTCATACATGTTTTGCCAGTGATCTATGATATACATCTTGAATAACAAATAAAAAGTAACACGACGTGCGGGCGTCCAAGGATAAAACGTCACCAGTCCTCACTGAAAATAACCCGTCGCGGGCGTACGGACGGTCTTTATTTCAAACACTGATATAAGCCTATACATTTTGGGGTTTTTTGGTCTAAAATTATGGGGGTTGGTTAGCCACCCGGTTCACCCTCCTGGATCCGCCCCAACGTTAACGAAGTTATTACATATTCTGAAAGAACAATCAATATACGAGGGATTCTTTTTCACATTGTTCTTTGATTTAGAAATATAGTTATTAATATTTATTTCACAAATAGTGGAGGGGGGGTCTAAGACCCCCCCTCCAGGGCTTAAGGGGGGTCTTCAGACCCCTAAGACCCCCCTTGGATCCGCTGCTGCATAGGACCTATTCACAAGATTATATCTAAATTGTCTACGTTACCCCTATAAATGAGTATTTTTTTTATATGCCTACTCAGGATTTCATATTTGAATTACCGAAATATATTTACTATAACAACCATACATGGTTTGCTGTCGAAATGATAAACAAACTTCACCAATATATACTGTAGGCCTAAATGCACTGCATTATATTATGCAGTGTAGCTGCCCCTGTTGTGTTCCACTATACTATAGTAAATTACACTGTTGAGTGTTGACGTTCATCGTGTTACTTTGGGTTAATTTCATGTGCATGTATACATAGTTGCTACACATTGCCCACTATTTTTTTTTTCTCATCTCCTCCGTATATTGTAAACAGAAAACAAAAACATCATTATCCCTTCACAGTTTTCCATAAAGTGGGCCCAAACTAAAATTTCTCGCCACGAGATTCCAGACGAGCGCTATATATAAGTAGACCAACTATAAAGTCTAATTCCGACTGCAAATATAGATAATATATTTTGACGCACATACTTAATAATAATTCAAAAAAGACTGATCATACATAATTACATTATCTTTCGAAACACCGTCGAATTTTCAGGGCGGATTACAAACGTATGTGCAAAATGGCCTGGATCTGCTCACGACAGTCACATATTGCGGACATCTGCACTGGTTGATTACTTGGAGGACTCTCACACGTCCATGTCTGATGGATTTCTTTTGGGAGACAGCGGCTATCCGTGCAGGCCCTTTCTGTTAACTCCATTTCCCAACCCGATAGGATCTCACCAGCAGAGGTACAATGCTAGACACAGTTCAACAAGAGTGACCATAGAGAGGACATTTGGCCGCTTGAAAAGATGTTTCCACATCCTCCACTCAGAGGTAAAAACATCATAATTACCTCATTGTTAGTTTAAAGGTTTTGTAGCCTACCGCACATAGAGGGACAATATTAAGTATTCCGATAGTATTGTAAACAACAGTAATAGTAATCTCACGATTAGTAACCAGTTCACCGTAGTAACGCATTATACCAATAATTTAAGAAGAAAATGCGATCTTGCCTATTTATTAACAATGTTAATTACTGGAAAAGATTGACCAATTATTGAAATAGTATAGCTAGTTGCTTCGTCGTCGTATGAATCTATGATTGACTGATTGATTGAACCAGTGGTGTTTAGTCGCAGCGACATACTAGTTGATATTATTTGACCTATACTACAATAAAACAAGCATAAAGACATGCCAATTGTACAAGTTCATTATCGGAATAACACACTTGTCAGATAACCATCTTTATTTTCATAATGCGGTGTGTGGTAGATTGCGTGTGGTTGCGTGCGTTGCTTGTGATTGAGTGTAACGTGAATGTGGTAAAATGTGTAAATAGACAAATAAATGCTATCAGACACGGAAATAAGCCTGTTTGGTAACATATAATACGTAAACAACTATGCTTAACACTAATGAAACCTTAAACTAGACTTACGCTCTTGGATGGCTCCAACTTTAACTGTATAAAGTGCCATGAAGCCGCGAGGCATCATGGCAGACGTGAAAACCTTTTTAACAACATAAACTAAGGGAGACAACTCTGCAATACAACTACGTTTACAAATGAAGTTCGTGAGTTCTAATCCTGTCCGGAACTCGTGACAGCACACTCCCCGTCTGATGTTGCTGACATCACTAATATAACGTCAATATAACACAATACTCATTCTAAACTTAAACACTGACTAAAACAATCAGCTCTGTGATTGGTCTCGTGTAGACGACTACTTTGCCATCGTTGACAACACGAACAACAACCTTGCGGACTCTACTGTCCGCACTCAAAACACTGTTCTCAACTATGGCCATCGGCCATCCATTTCTGCACACGTTAGTGTCTTTTAGCAGAACTACATCGCCCTGTTTAATGTCAGTCTGCACTGTGGTCCATTTTCTTCTCGTTTGAAGTGTCATCAGATACTCTTGTCGCCATCGACGCCAGAAGGTTTCAGCAAGAACCTGTACTCTTTTCCATTCAGCCTTGTACATGTCCTTGACATCACATTCTATCATGAAGTCCGGTTCCTGTCCCGTTTTGTGAGTTAGTAGCGTTGATGGAGAGAGAATAAGAGGGTTCTCTGGATCAGTAGAAACTGGTACGATTGGACGATTGTTCACGATTGCTGATACTTCTGCCATTAGCGTAACGAGCACATCATGTGTTAGGTTCTTCACACTAGAGTCTGACAACATCGAATCCAATATCCGTCGACTTGTTCCAATCAATCTCTCCCAAGCTCCACCCATATGCGAGGAATGAGGAGGATTGAAAGTCCATTTGACTCCGTTTTCATACAAGAACTTCCTCACTGGATCGACTTCAACATTCACGACATTGAACTTGAGCATGTTTGCAGCTGCAATAAAGTTCGTGCCACGGTCAGATCGTAGTTCAGATACCTTTCCTCTTATAGCAACAAAGCGTCTTAGTGCATTTACGAAAGCGCTGCCACTCATGTCCTCTACCACTTCGATGTGGATAGCCCGCGACACTAAACAAGTGAACAGGATTGCCCACCTCTTAGAGTTCACCTGTACTCCTCTGGTCCGTCTAGTGTTGATCTTCCATGGCCCGAATGTGTCTAAGCCAACGTATGTGAATGGTGGATTCGGAGTTAGACGATCGGCTGGAAGGTCCGACATCAACTGGTGTTCAGTTTTCCCCCTGAGCTTTCTACATCTGACACATTTGTGAATCACGGATGAAATCAGCTTCTTCCCACCCACAATCCACAAGCCAGCAGCTCTTATGGATCCATCTGTGAAATGACGTCCTTGGTGCTTTATCTTCTCATGGAAGTGTCGCACGAGTAGTAAGGCAATATGATGCTGACCAGGGATGATCAGAGGATTTCTTTGGTCCACACTCAAATCCGAACATTTCAAGCGTCCACCTACTCTCATCAGTCCTTTGTCGTCTATGACAGGATTCAAAGCCAGAATGCGACTGTTCTTAGGCAAAGGCTTTTGTCTCTCCAAACACTTCATCTCTTCACCGTAGCTTTCCTGTTGCACAGCCCTAATGATGAATTCTTCAGCCGAAGAATAGGACGATGTGCATGTATGATTTAGGCTCACTGTTTCACCTGCATGGACACTCTTGACAGCCTGTTTCAGGAGGCTGAATGACTGCACTAGTCTCTTCCATGATGAGAACTGCTTGAACCGTTCTGTTCCCAGGGTCTCCTTTACCTTTGTCGCAAGTGGCACTACTTGTGGCCTAACTTCTTTGTCGCTGTCTGGATCGTTGAGATGGAAAGCTTCATCTGGATGAGCTTCATCTTTCAACAGAAGTGATGGTCCTGAGATCCAATTGCATTCAGTCATCAGAGATGCAGGTATGGATCTCGTAGCTTGGTCAGCTGGATTTGATCCCGTCGACACATAGCCCCATTGTTCAGACTTGGAAGAACGTCTGATACGTTCAACTCTGTTTGCCACATACGTGTAGAATCTTCTGGTCTTATTGTAGATATATCCAAGAACTATCTTAGAGTCTGTGAAGTAATGGAAATCATCAAGAGGAGTCCAATTCTTCAGATAAGACATCTGCAATGTCAACAGCTAACATCGCTGCACACAGTTCAAGGCGTGGGATTGTGTGTCCACCAGATGGAGCGACCTTGGCTTTTCCAAGAATAAATCCCACATTGTGATTTCCTTCAAAGTCAGTTGTCTTCAGGTATGCCACAGCAGCAATAGCCAGTTCAGAGGCATCCGAAAACACATACACCTGTTTCTTCTTTACATTCTGTAGAGACACCGGTACAAAGGTACGTGGAACATGAAACTCTTCAAGCAGATGTAGAGAGTTTCTCCAGTCTTCCCACTCCTGTCGCTTCACCTCTGGTATCGGGTCGTCCCATCCCAACTCTCCTGTCAAGATTTCTCTCATGATGATCTTCCCGCGAATAATCACAGGTGCCACAAGACCCATTGGATCATACAGACTATTGATCGTTGAAAGCACACCTCTCTTTGTGAAGTCCTTCTCCTTTGCAGACACTTTGAAGCCGAAAGTATCTGATTCTAGATTCCACACAACCCCAAGGCTGCGCTGTGATGGCAAGATGTCTACACTGAGATCCAGGTCTTTCAAATCTTTAGCAAGATCATCAGGTGGAAAGGCATTCATGACCGCTGCACTGTTTGATGCAATTTTGTGAAGATGTAGATTGCCATTCTGTCGCAGGATATCTTGTGTCTTCTGCATCAGATCAACTGCCTGTTCAACTGTAGGAGAGGATGACAGGCCGTCATCTACGTAGAAATCATTTTCTACGAACATCTTCACCTCAGATGAATCTAGTTCCTGTTCAACACACTTTCTGAGTCCATATGTTGCCACTGCTGGTGAGGGACTATTCCCGAACACATGAACTCTCATCCTGTAGTCAATGAGTTCCTTGTCTGGATCATTGTCCTTGTACCATAGGAATCTCAGGTAGTTCCTATGATCCTCTGTCACGTGGAAACCGTAGAACATCTGTTGAATGTCTGCGGTGATTGCAATAGGTTCTCTTCTGAACCTAAGGAGCACTCCTAACAAGCTGTTAGCCAAGTCTGGTCCCTGTAGCAACACTTGGTTTAGAGACACACCATCATGTTGAGCTGACGAATCGAATACTACACGGATCTGATTCGGTTTCTTCGGGTGATACACACCGAAAATCGGCAAATACCAGCATTCTTCTTTTTCTTCTAGTGGAGGAGCGATTTCAGCATGATTATTGTCCAGTACCTTCTGCATGAAGTCCAAGAAGTGTTGTTTCTTCTCAGGATCCCTTTGAAGGCTGCGACCCAAAGTCTTTGCTCGATTCAAAGCTTGTTGTCTGTTGTTAGGCAGACGCTGTCGTGGGGAACAAAATGGAAGTGGCGCAATCCAATTCCCTGTAGGTTCCTTTACCATCTCACTGTCCATTATTGCTATGAACTCACGGTCTTCTACAGACGTGCCTATCTTCTCATCATTTGCTGTACGATCAAACACAGACTGTCCCAGATCTTCCTTTACTTTAAACCGGCTGGTACACGGGATGAAGATTGATGATCTTCCATCACCAAGCAGGTTAGTCTTATTTACATTCACTTTGTCTGGACGATGAACTTTCCCCAGGCATGTTTCTCCAATGACCACCCATCCAAGTCTAAGCTTCTGTGCATATGGAGATCCCTTCTTCCCAATCCGCTGGTCTAGGACATGATGAGCTTCTGGTAAGTCTCTGCCAATCAGTACCAAGATGTCTGCCTTTCTGTCAAGAGGAGGGATGTAGGAAGCTATGTCAAGAAGATGTTGGTGGTGCAGTCCTACCTGTGGAGTAGGTATCTCTTCTTTCGCATTCGGTATTTCATTGCATTCTATGAGTTGAGGAAGGTCTAATCGTGCTTCACCGTTGATACTCTCCACAACATATCCACTAGCTCTACGTCCACAGGTGGAGGTCTGTCCTGCACAAGACACAAGAGTGTAGGGCAATTCCTTGCCATGTTCCTGGAACACATCAAAGAAGTCTGATCGTGCAAGTGATGCATTGCTCTGTTCATCTAACAGAGCATAAGTCTTGATGGCCTTCTGAGGTTGTCCTTTAGGGTATACTTTAACCAAGATAGTTTTTGCACACGACTTGCCACCGAAACGTCCTCCACATACCTGTGTGCACTTAGACCCAATGGGCATCTTCAGAGTTGTGTCTTCCTCCCCGCCATTGTGTCTAATGGAACTGTTCATGTCACGTTGATGTACACCAGGTTTGAAACCATCGATATGCATTTCTGTGTGATGTCTCCAGCTACCACAAGTATTGCACTTTACTTTCTCATCACAGCATGCTGCCCTGTGACTTCTAGATGAGCAACATCTGTAACAAATCCCGTTCCTTTTCAACAAGTCAAGTTTTTGGTCCTGTGACATGGTTTTGAAAGCTCGGCACTCGATCAATGGATGACCAGTGTCATGTATGACACACTTCAGGGGGTCCTGTGTAGCCACTACGTATGTGACCTCTTTCTTCTTTGGTAGTTCTGTCTTCTTCACCGACACATAGGAAGCTGTGTTACCTGCCGTTTGGTAGGGTTTACGTGCATCTTTCTTGGCAACAGGTGTGATACTATCATAGTCAAAGCTAGGGTCATTTTTAACCCTACTCAACTCTGTCATGAAATCCACAAGTAGAGAGAATGGAGGAAACAAAACATCATGGGCTTGTTTGTATCTCACAGCACGGGAAGTCCACTTCTCCTGTAGCGCGAATGGTAACTTACCAATGATTGGTAGCACACCAGATGACGAGTCGAAACAGCTGAAGAGTGTTCTGTACCTATCTTGTTCCTTCAGGGCCTGTATTTCTGTTAAAAGGTCAGACAATTCAAATAACCTTTTGTTGTCCCGATTGGTCAGTTTCGGGAAATCTGTCAGTTTTCTCCGAATAGCAGCCTCGATCATTTCAGGACTCCCATATCTGTCTTCCAACCTTTGCCAGGTCAGTTCAACACCTTTCTGTGGGTTGCTTATATATGCACATCGTAGACTTCGAGCTTGCTTGGATGACTCAGGCCCCAGCCATTTCACCAACAGATCAAATTCCTCTTCTGGAGTTGCGTTCAGTTCCTGTATCACACCAAGAAAGCCATGCTTCCATACTGGGTACGATAGGGGTAGGTCATCGTAAGCTACAAGCCTCGATACAAACACATCCTTCTTCAGCAAGAATTGAGAAAGTTCTGTGACACATGTTCTATCATGATCCTTTCTCAAGTGTGGTGTATACACCTCTACCATAGGATTGAGTATCGATGTATCCTGTATGATGTCGTTGTATCTGTTCGTTTCGTCCTTTGAGTGTTCCTCTACATACCTCATAGTACGTGCCTTTGATTCTTCATCTGGAACAGCCGGAAGATGAATCTGCGGTGATATGGAACCATGCGACTCAAATTCTTGCAGCACTCTAACCTCAGCTTCTGTCTCTGCCAACTCTCTGTGTTGTCGTAAAACTTGTAATTCTGCAACCATTTCAGCTTCTTTCTTCACATACTCAATGCCCGCTCTCACTGCCTCTGCCTTTGCCTTCTTTATAGCAATTAAAGAACCCACTGATGTTGAAGCATGCGATGCCCTCGAGCCACTATGAACACTACTTGTTCTGGATTTACTTCTAGAAACACTTGCTTCTTTCTTTTCAGAATGTACTTCAGAAGTGATACATGTCAATGCCTTGACACGACTGTCCATTCTTGAACACGAAATGTCCACCAACCTTTCCAGCTTGCTAGCTGTCAAACGAAATCTGTCCTTTTCTTCTTCACTTTCCTTTGTTCTGTGACGTAACAGAAAGTCTGTGTAGTCTGTGACTATCTTGTCATAGCGAGATGATATGCGCACTAAATCATCTTTAGCTGTCATTAAAATGTCAACATTATCTGGGCATGTTTCACAGTATTTTAATTGTTTATGAACTTCCTGGGAGACAATGTCTAATTTGTAACAAAATTCTTCTGCTTGAGATGAATAAAGTTCTTTTCCCTTGTCTGTCAATGTTCTAATACGTTGTTTAGAATCCATAGTGATTGTATTTTCTGTTTCACTAACTGTCTCTCTTTTGTCAAGGTTTGACATTCTGTTCCTTTTTCCTTTATAAAGTGTTCACTTTAAAATAACAAATATGTCCTGTATACTCCAGCATACTACGACGTTGAAGCGATGTTGAAATGCTATCTGGGTCTCCAGCGTTGATGCGACGTTGATCCGACGTTGCGATGCTATCTGGGCCTCCGATTCCTTTTTTCCTGTCTTCCTTTCTCTTATTCCTTTCTTCCTTTCTCCAAAGCCAAGAGCATTATACTGTACAAGTTCATTATCGGAATAACACACTTGTCAGATAACCATCTTTATTTTCATAATGCGGTGTGTGGTAGATTG
>JAUZSU010147193.1:0-14931 GCA_034780255.1 Parotocinclus maculicauda | reverse complement strand
TGCAAATTTATTTTTCAATGAACAAAGTTGGTAAGTAACAGTAGTTCTTGTTTGTACGTTCGCTATACGTATAAATCGTACAATAAAGGTTTAATAAAAATTTATTTTGTTACATAGCACGTCCCGTCTTGTAACATAGGGCATGTTTGTTTAATCGGATCAGCCGATTTTTAGGACCAAAACGATCACGTCCCGATGTGGTCCCAAATCAAATCAAATCAATTTATTTATATAGCGCTTTTTACAACGTAGCATTGCCTCAAAGCAGCTTCACAATATTACACTGTCTTAAAAGGCCAATCCCATGTTGAGCAAGCCTAGGGCGACAGTGGAAAGGAAAAACTCCCTAAAATTGTAGGAAGAAACCTTGGGAGTACCAAGACTCAACAGGGGACCCATCCTTCATGGGTGACCTAAACGTTAACTAAATAAACACCAAAAGTATACCAAATTACAGCAAAACCAGGTCAATAAATAAATATCTCATAATACCAGATGAAGAATAGTATTTATGTCTACATGAGGATAGCTATAGTTTAATGAGACACCACACAGATAGTCTTGCTAACTTTTATTTCCAAGTCAGAAGGAAAAAGACAGCAAAAGGCTGAGTTGAGCTCAAATAAACCAGTGAATACAGTCTGATCATAATGAACTGAATTAGTCTGAATTCAAACAGCCTTTCAAAACAAATTAAGTTTCACTGTACTTACAAATGAAAACAATAAAGCTATCAGATTTGATTGAGACCAGACCGGCATCAGCTAGAGCTAAATAACTGGGAATCAGTTTTGAAAGGTTAGTCTGGTTGCAGGTGGACATCACTGATACTCTTCAATATTGTATATATGTGAGATCCATAGACAGCTAGCTGGAAATAGCAGATGCGTTATTGAGTGTATAGGGTTGTTTCTTCTAAACACAATACTAGTATGTGTATGTTACATAAAAGGTGACCAAGTTACCTAAATTTGAGAATAGTTTTACATTTTTAAAGGTGTACCCCAAAGAGCTTGAGACTGAATTTGATGACTTTGAGGACTGGCTCCATACCTTCAGCCTGATAAGAGGGAAGGCTGGGGATGATGACGATGAAGACAGTGCAGTGGATGATGACAGGCTCATGGGCCGATTCAAAGTATCATCACTAAATAAAATGAGTCTAATTAGATGTTCTTATTATGGTGAAATATGCACACTGTTTATCTTTATTTTTATCTTTCAACTTAGGGGTCAATTTGCGTATACAAGTTGCCAATTCCTGAGGCGATCACCAAAGAACCAGGATTTGATCCCAGTATGGGAATGTTTCAGAATTTACCAAACAATGCTGTTGTTAAAGTCCTGGTGAGGGTTTATATAGTCAGGGTAAGTGATTTCTACACCTAAATATTATAGCATTGTAAATATAGTAATTAGGTTCAGAATCACAATCTAGTGTGTTTTTTTTCTCAGGCCAACAACCTCCACCCTACAGACCTGAATGGGAAAGCTGATCCCTACCTTGTTGTCAAGCTGGGAAAGACAGAGATCAAGGATAATGAGAATTATGTCTCAAAGCAACTAAACCCACTTTTTGGGAAGTTAGTATGACTATCTTTCAAATGTTGCATTTGATTTGTGGAATGAGCAACTGCAACACTTAAACTAATATAAATAGTGACAACAATAGTAATATATTTGTTTTAGGACTTTTGCAATTTGGAGATACAGAAAAATGTGTTGCACAATTTATAAATAACACAAAAATATAAATATCAGATTGTTGCAAAACTTAAGGTGTAGTTTTGTCTCAGGTAGTTATGTAAATTATTACAGGTGTGGTCTGATTCGACACTGGTTGGACACTTACCCAGAAGAGAGCACAAAAGTGCTTCTCCCGCTTCCCTATAAAAAGCCTCTCAGATTTTACTTTTGGGTAGTTTGACCAAAAGGTGAGATCATTATACAATTAATTCCTAGACATGTCTCTATGACACACTTGAAGACATTTTGCCCAGTTGACAGATTTTGTAGCAGGACGATGTGTTGAGATCAGTAGTTCCATGAGGGCATACATACAAAACAGACCACTAATAATAATAATAATAATAACAACAATAATAATAATAATAATAACAATAATAATAATAAAAAGAATAATACGTTTACTTATATAGCACCTTTCTCAAACCCAAGGACGCTTTACATCAAGTGTAACAAAAAATAAACACAATTTACACAACATAAGAGACACACAGTTCAAGACAAGCAGACACATCAAACATTAAATAGAGGAGGAAAATAGAAAAGTTTTTAGAAAAGATTTAAATTCTTTCATAGTTGAAGCAGACCTATCAGACAACGGAAGAGAGTTCCAGAGTGTGGGAACAGCCACAGCAAAGGATCTCCCATCCATGGAGAAAAGCCTGAACTGTCCTAGGGACAGTGAGAAAGTTGGAGTCAGTGGAACGCAACGACCTGGTTGGAGTGTAACGTTGAACTTTATTGCAGAGATAGTGGGTAGATAGACCTTGAAGGGATTTAAATGTCAGTAGCAGAATCTTGTTTTGGATGCGTTTATGAACCAGGAGCCAGTGTAGTTGAGAAGTGATGTGGTCAATTTTTTTGGTTTGTGTAAGGATCGTAGCGGCAGAGATTTGGATGTATTGTAAGATTCGATTGGAAGTAGAAGGAAGACCATAAAGAAGAGAATTGCAGTAATCAAGACGAAAAGAGACAAAAGCATGCACCAGAATCTCTACTCTAAAATCTCCCGGAGAGAGAAATGAGCGCACCCGAGCAATGTTATGATGAAAGAAAGCAGACTTAGAAGTAGACTAGTAGAGAAGATTGTTTGATCCACCAACAAGCATGAGCTACTCATACAGTTTCATTGTAAACCATCCAGACACAGGTGGCACCTTCACTACACATCCCTGTTTCTGCCTGGACTATATCCAGGTGTTTAGCAGAAGGAAAGTTGCTGTTACAGCACCCCTGATGTATCCTGCCACTGACAGCCAGTAACATTAGATTATATATTGGGGTAATATGTTACATAAATGAAACAAGCTTTACATTGTAAAGTATTTATTAATCACTTTAATAACTTTTTTATATGTAGTATAGGAAAAGTTGTAACAATTTTCATTGTTTCTAGCTTACCCTACAGCTCACAGCTAAAGCTATTAGCACAAAAACTGCATGAACGATATCTACATAGACACATAATAATCATAATTAATTTTGACGAGATAAGCTAAAAAGCAGGCAATTCTATCACAAAAACAATTTATGTAAAAAAATATCACAAAATTAGTTTTCTAATTTAGGTAATTCAGGACTTTAAGTACTAAATCTAAATTAAGCATGTGCTGAGTGAATCAGGTGAGTCGTGACTTGTTCCTGATTGGAGAAATTTGGAAGTGTTACACCTGATCTATGTTACAACCATCCACATTCTCCCTACACTTGTTATACTAGTGTAAATGTATAGGTAATATAAATACCTAAACCTCAAATAACAACTTGTGTGTGCTAAATGAGTGAAATATCCCCTAATTTAGTGAACAGTGTAGTATTCAGAGAGTGCAACACATTTGCCCTGAAATGGAAAAGAACTGCAGCAGTAATATGATGCTGCTACATTCTCAACATCACATTAATTCTACAAAAATCTGCTTTACTCTGTTCAAGGTCCTTTGACATAGAGGCCACATTTCCAATGGAGTGTATGTTAACAGTTTCAATATTTGACTGGGATTTGGTTGGTTCTGATGATCTAATTGGAGAGACCAAGATTGATTTAGAGAACCGCTACTACAGCAAGTACAGAGCAACCTGTGGCATCTCATCGAACTACTCAACGTGAGCACTTATACACCCAATCTAACTGTCAGCTACACAGCTACATTCATAATCTTCACTTTCTTTATATCACAAAGATGTGTTAAACGTTTGCATTTTTTTACGCCCACAGCTATGGATATAATGTCTGGCGAGATCCTGAGAAGCCAGCTAATATACTCTCTAATCTGTGTAAGGAGGGCAAGGTGGATGGGCCTCATTACGGCCCAGCTGGAAGGGTCAAGGTTGCAAATCGCATCTTTCTTGGTTCAGCAGAAATCGAGGATGAAAATGGTGAGCCATTTACAGGAATGTCCAAAAATGTTTTAGGTACACTACTGATCAAAAGTTTATTGCCTACTTTATATAAGGTTTTGTTTATGCTTTTAGCTATGTCAAATTAGTCACTACAGTTACTGAATGTAACAGAAACCCTTACAAAAATGACAGAAGTGCTTTGTATTAAGATAAGATAAGATAAGATAATCCTTTATTAATCCCGCAATGGGGAAATTTGCAGTGTTACAGTAGTGCAGAGGACAGAACAGAAGAAATGTAAAAATACTTAAAAATCTAAAACTAGAACAAAAAAAGAAACAAAAAAAGAAACAAAAAAGACCAGGTATGCTATTCTTCTTAGTACTGTTTTTAGTAAAGTTCTTAGTAAAGTATTTTTTACTTAATTTTTGGTAGCATTGGGATTGAATGGAAAATGCAACGGAAAACTGTAGTGATTGTTACATTTACTTAGACTTTTGTTTATTGATATTTATTGTTATTGAAGGCAGCATATGTTTCTCTAAAATCTCAGTCTACCTTTCTGCATTAATGCTGCCATCACAGAAGTGTAAATGACCCAACTGACCCCATACCATGACAGACCCTGGCTTCTAGATGTGTAGCTGATAACAGTCGTTTATGTTTTTGGTCCGGAGCACACAGCATCCATTTCTTCCAAAAGAGCTGAAATACTGATCTGTCTGAACCACAGTACACGTTTCCACTGTATGATGGTCCATCTTAGCTGTCTCCAAGCCCAGAGATTTAAACACCTCTTCTTTTTTGTACCGTAATGTATTAATTGGCAATGTTAAATATAACACGTAGTTCTTGACAAAGGTTTGCCAAAGTAATCCCTTGCCCATTTAGTTTTATTGGCTATTGATGAATAACGGGTCTTGATGCAGTGCCATTTACGGAATTAGAGATAATAGATGTTCAGTTTAGGCTTGCCCTTTATGTACTGAAATTTATCCAGTTTCCTCCGGATTCCTATGGTTGCTACTCTTTTGTGTTTACTGATTTTGTACCAGTTCATGATTATAATCACCTGTTGACAACACCTTTTTAAAATCACGTCATTTTAGTTGTTTTTCTTGCTCTAAATTCCCCCCATCTCAACTATTTTTTAATGTGCTGCAGGCCTGAAATACAGTAATGGATGTTTATTCACAAACAAAATAAAGTTGAACATAAAAAAACACATCTTAGGTTGATACTGTCTGCAAATTAAATAAAAGTCTAAATAAATGTAAGAAACACTGTAGTTTTTTTACTTGCATTTTCCATCCCAACTTTGGGGTTGAAGACATTACTCAAGCAAGCACATATGGTGTTGTTGTTTTAACAGTGTAATATCAGTCTTTACTTAAGTGCTGAGTTTAGGCATCAGTCTTTCATTACATGTGATCTGGTCCCAAAGATGAATAGTCATAATAACAAAACTAATCCTCATAAGCAGTGTGTGCTAGAAAAATAATCCTTCATTAGCTGTTCAAATTTTGTACTGATATGTATAAGTATATGTGTTTATAGGTTTGAAGAAGCCAACAGATGAACATGTGGCGCTTGCTGCATTGAATCATTGGGAGCAGATTCCTAAAGTAGGCTGCAAACTTGTTCCAGAACATGTGGAGACTAGGCCTCTTCTTAACCCAGAGAAGCCAGGCATAGAACAGGTGCAGTGACCACTGTCTTTGCAAGCAGAGTTTTGTGTTGTACAGTGCTATTTAGAAGGATTTGTTATGGGGAAGCATGCTGGCTTAATGGGTAGCATTGCTAACTCACAACATGAAGGTCCTGGCTTCAATCCCAGGGTGAACAGCCTGGATCTTTTCTGTGTCTGCCTGGGTTTACCGTGAGCACTCTGGTTTCCTCCCACAGTTCAAAGAAATGAGTGTTAGGTTCATCAGTGTCTCTAAAAGCGGCCCTTAGTGTGTGACATTGTGGGTGACTGTGCGTGTGCACCATACGATGGATTGAATGGACAACCCCCATCTGGGGTTGTTCCTGCCCTTGCACTCAGAGTTGCCGGGTGGGCACCGGCTAGCCCATGACCCTGTGTGGATTGAGCGGAAGATGAAAAATGGATGGATGGGTGGATGGATGGATGGATTCATGGATTGATATATTTAAGTTATTTTTGTAAGTGATTTTTTTTGTAACTGAACTTTTAAAATCAATATCAAATTTATGTTTTTAATATATGGTTTTATGATAAAATGTATTATTTATGTGTAACTGAGTTTGATATCAATATCAAATCCCGGATTTGTTGCATTGACTGGAACTGTTTCACAGGGGCGAATTGAGATGTGGGTGGATATGTTTTCAATGAATGCAGCTGCTCCAGGCCCACCGCTAGACATTTCACCACGGAAACCAAAGAAGTATGTAGAAATCTTTTTGAAATGGGCTTGTTCACATTAAGTGTGTCACGGATCCTCACTTATAGTGAACTGGGCCCTCATTTATCAAGGACGTGTTTAGTGTACTTAGAACTGTTTTCCAATGAACAAACCATCAACTGATGATGCTAACACATTATGCATTTCAGTTAGAATTATAGTATAATTTTAGATTATCTAATAAGGCTAATCCCAAATTGAGCAAGCCTGGTGCGACAGTGGCAAGGAAAAACTCCCTAAATACTGTAAGGAGAACCAAACCTCAAAAAGGGATCCATCCTCTGTCACTGTTAAATCAGTGAGTAAGACTATTCATTTTGCCAGTCAGTCTTAATAAGGACTGTTAACTGATAACTGTTGCAAATTTAAATGTACAGGCATGTGATCACATTTCATAAATCTAAATTGAATGAACAATTTAAATGTTTTATATGTGCAACCTTGTCGTTATGTAGAAAATATTGATGAATGAGGATGCCCAGTTATGTGTATTAAATTATAATACCTTGATAACACTATACCATCCTCTTTTGTTAACAGTATCTTTTCGCACTGTTTCCTCCTCTGTTTTGCCAAATATGCTAAGAGATACTGAAAACTTACCTTTAATTTTTATCTTTCATTTACCTTTCATCCCTATTTTCTCCTCTTGTTTTCTCATTTTGAGACTCTTCAAGTCATGAAATGGTTTATATGATAATGTTAGAATAAGATAATAGAGTATATGGCCATAAGATGATCACATCTCCCCCCCTCTCACTTCACCAGATATGAGCTCAGGGTGACAATATGGAACACTGACGAGGTCGTTCTGGAAGATGATGACATGTTCACAGGGGAGAAATCCAGTGACATTTATGTCAGGGGGTAGGTATGGGCAGTTTGTTTCACAGATGTGAAAGTCAGAGACGGTAGCTCTTCTGTTTTTTTACAGTCATCCCCTAATCCTTCATCAGTGCTGCCTACAGGATTGCTGGTGGCTGGACATTTTGGCTGGTGGACTATTTTCTATCCAGCAGTGACACTGATCAGTGACAACACATCCGTGTCACTGCAGTACTGAAAATGATCCATCACCCAAAATTGTGTGCTCATCATGTGGGGGTTGTGACCATTAGAGAACAAAGTAAATGGGACTAATTAAGTATTTAGTGAAACAGTTGGACTACAGTCAGAAATTGTAAAACTACAGTGCTGTGACAATTAAAACTTAAATAAAGAGTAAGTAGAATATAAACTGAAAAATAGATACATTACAATACTGAAGATAAAAAAGACTATTTAATCATTCGGGGCATATTGTTTAAACTTTCGTATAAGTACAATTTAATGCCTCTGTCTTTATCTGTCAGTAAATTTAAAGTGGAGCCCTGAATGCCTTGGGTGATTGTTTGCATGGCACAGATTTGATATATGAAGCAAAATCATAGGTACCTTATTAAATAGGCTTCAATTTTAGAATGTTCAATTATATAATTGACATTACATGTACTAATGATAAGCAATCTCACTTTTTAAAGCTCAGCCATAGTGGCATTATGTACTATACTAGTGTATCAACTTCACTGATCTGACTGAGCCGCACAGGCAGCAGCAAGGTTTTATTTTTTGAGAGGTGGAGCCTCTAAGGGGCATCTGCTGCATACTTTTTAAGCAACTTTTGACAAACTTAAGAATGTATTAGTATTTTGTATATTCTTCCGTTTGCTGAAATGACAAGAGTGCATTCGAGCAGATGTTGGTTTTACAAGTTCTTTACAAATCTGACGATCCATTTTATCTCAGTATGATTTCCAGTAAGACTATATTCTGTTGTTATTGCATTCTATAATTTCTCTCTTTGTCTTCAGTTGCTCCCATAAGTGCTCAGTGCGGTTTAGGTCAGGAGGACATGTCAAATACTAATACATTTTGAAATATATTGAAATTAGTTAATTAATATTCAACTTAATTTGAATTTGTTATGCAAATTGTTTTTTTAAATTGTGGTTTCATTTTCAAGTGGTTTCATACCTTTCTACTCACTGTACTTGTGAATAATAAACCTCTCTGTTTTAAATGACTATAGACTAAAATGCCGCTTACAAAAATTAGGGGATCTAATCCCATGATGAAATATCCCCTACATTTTGTGAGTAGTGTATACAGTATAATCATTATGAAAATGTATTAATAATTGTTTAAATGGCCTCTTTGCTCAGTTGGTTAAAAGGCCAAACAGAAGATAAACAAGACACAGACGTTCACTACCATTCTCTGACTGGAGAAGGAAACTTCAACTGGCGATTTTTGTTTCCCTTTGACTATCTCGTGGCTGAGGAGAAAATTCTGGTCTCCAAAAAAGAGTCTTTGTTCTCCTGGGATGAGACGGAGTACAAGATTCCTGCTCGCCTCGTAATACAAGTTTGGGACTCTGACCACTTCTCTTCTGATGACTTTTTGGGTAAAATGAATCCATACTATGATTTATTTATGTTCTGATTAAATAGATAATATATGTTTTTTATATTGTATGGGCATTTAGTGTGATTGTTTATTTAAATTAAGTGTTGTTGTAGAACATAAGGTCCGGGGTTCAATCCCAGTGGAGTCTGCATGTCCTCCTCATGTTTGTGTGGGTTTACTCCGGGTACTCCGGGTTCTTTCCACAGTTCAAAGTTAGGTTAATTGGTTTAATTGGTTTTCACTTTTCTGCATGTAAAGCTGCACTGTTTACTCTTTCAGGTTCATTTGAGCTGGATTTGAATAGGTTTCCTCGTGGAGCAAAATCAGCAAAACAATGCTCCCCCAATTTGATACTTAATCAGCAGAATCTTCCAGGCATCTCAATCTTCAAACAAAAAAGGGTGAAGGGCTGGTGGCCTTGTTTGCGACAAAATGAAAATGAAGAGCTGGAGCTCACGGTAAGATATTAATATAATATCACGCAAAAGGTATTGAAACATGTTATTAAAATATGAAAGTCTCCGATATATTAATTCCATTAATGATTCTCAATACAGGGTAAAGTGGAGGCAGAACTTCATTTACTGACAGGAGAAGATGCAGAGAAAAATCCAGTTGGCCTTGCAAGAAATGAGCCTGAACCACTGGAGAAACCAAAGTAAGACACTGTCACACTTACATCCAAGAAAACATGTGTACTTTTAACATGACAAATGAATATTTCACAAACATTTATATATGGTTGATCAAGAATGTAAATTTAGAAGTATGACTACAAGATCAACAAAAGTCCAGGCACCTCATTTGCTGTAGAAACAAACTCTTATGGTATCCTGCTAACTTTCTCTTTCTATCATCTCCATTCTCCATCGTCATTTCCTTTCTTCCATTCACTCTTCAACTTTTCCATTTTCAAACGCATTCCTATTCCCAAAAGTCGCCCAGACACCAGGCTGTTGTGGTTCTTGAACCCTCTGAAGTCCATACGATACTTTATTTGGCACCACTACCGCTGGCTAATCCTGAAGACGCTGGCACTGCTGCTGCTCCTCCTGCTCCTCGGCCTCTTTCTCTACTCCGTCCCTGGATACCTGGTCAAGAAGCTTCTGGGGGCCTGAGTAGGGAGAGGAGCACCACTGGTATCTCACTCTCATTTACTCTCTGTCCTTTGTCATTCCTTTCAGTGAGTAAAGCAACATTTCACCAATGGAAATTCAGAGTGGTCTGTTACACAGTTCACCTGCATGCTTTTTTTTTTTACTATTTATCAATTCAAGCACCATTGACCAATGCCAAATGTTTAGCATTTTTACAACACAACTGTACAATATTATATTCTTTCAATAATATATTATCTCGATGTCAATATACTTTGTTATACTTAGAGAGTATGAACATACCTTGTATTTACATTTCATTTAGTCAGTCATTTAGCAGACGCCCTTATCCAGAGCGACTTGCAGTTAATACAGTCTTATAATCCAAGCAATTGTGGGTTAAGGGCCTTGCTCAGGGACCCAACTATGGCAGAGTTGGGATTTGAACCCTGGACCTTCTGGTCCATATTCCAGTACCTTAACCTCTAGGCCACCACAGTCCCTTACACATCACCTACCAGTGGATAAAAATCATCATGATAACTGGCCATAACAGACACTAGTCATATAACTGTGAATAAAATGTATAAACCTACAAATATTTACAAAGTCTAGTAATTTTTTTGTTTAAGGGTTTTTTCACATTTTTAATGGCTTCATAACAGTTACTGTTAACCGTTATTTGTTATTTACATTAAATAGATGTACATTTCAACACCAACCTGAAATTTGAATAGGTACACCTGTTCAACTGCTAGTTAACGCAAATATCAATTTGACCAAATACATGGTGCATTTAGGCATACCGACATGGTTAACACGACCTGCTAAAGTTCAACTCAAGCAGCAGAATGGGGAAGAAAGGTTATGTAAGTGACTTTAAACATGGCATGATTGTTTGTGCTGGACAGGGTGGTATGAGTATGTAAGAATCTGCTAATATCCATCTCTAAAATTTACAGAGAATGTTCCAAAAACATCCAATGACAAAATATCCTGTCAGCAGCAGTTCTCTGGGCAAAAATGCCCAGTCAGAGGAAAATGGCCAGACTGGTTTGAGCTGATAGAAAGACAACAGTGACTTAAATAACCTCATTTCAACTATGTTTTGGATTTACTTTATTTGGTGTCCAAAAACTTTTGTCTATGTAGTGAATGAGTGTTAAGGTTTTAGACATGCAATTATGCCAAACAAATAATTAAAGCCTTTTGATCTGCTTTTGCCAGAAAGTCATACCACATAGAATTACATTATACAGTATATAACTTTTGCATAATAACAATATGAATGTGGACATAAAAATGCATTATCCCATTTGTCATATCCCTGTTTTCGTGGTTCATTCTCACCACCTCTGTTATTGAATAGCCGGGGTTTTTATATTTAAAGCAACACTAATATGTTAGAGAATTTAACTAAAATCTAAACAATTTTTAGTACTTTTTTAGTAATTTAGCATAAAATGAAAATATAATTTTTTTATGTAATTCTTAATTTTGCTGAAGTCCACTTATATATCACAATTTTTACATTCTCCTGCACCCAGTGAATTCCAGGTTAGGTTTCAGATCCACCCTGAGCAGAGCATGTGAGTGGATTAGATCGGCAGCAATTTCAATTCCTCCGCTTAATTCATCCAGTAATCACTTTACTCCCGCTCCACTCCAGTGTGCTCTCAGTTCCTAATACCTACTGTACCTTTCGTTTTTTTTTCTCTATATGTGTACGTAAAGCTGTGTTATGTTTTAATGACACATGGTTTTTTTTCACAATGAATCTCTTTTGGTAGTGATAATCTATATCAGTACTTGTGTTCATATTTACCATTTTCATTTCAAGCGCTCCAACTTTCTAAAAATTCGCTCCATGCTTCTTTCAAAAATGCAATGCCACTCCACACCGCTGATATGGTGTGATCTTGACAAGGATTTGGCAACTTTTACCATTAATAACTTTTTAAAACATATTGTTAAAAAACACAATTATTTTTTTGTTTTCGGCTAACTAAAATGGAAATAAAATTCAAACATTCAAAACATTTTATTAAAAAAGCATAGCAAGGCTAATGGGTGTACCTACATTTTACTGGGATATATAAATGTATATATATGTAAACATATTCAGCATAACATGCTGCTATATTGTAATCCTGGGTTTAGTCCTGAGTGGGGGTTGACATGAAGGTTGCATTCATGGAAAGTATCAGCTAAAGTAGATACTGTGCCATTCCCAAGCCTGAAAAAACCTGTGTTAAACGTGGCAATCCGCCCTGGAGACCCCTAATATAAACTGCCAAATGGATATACATCAATTGTGACTGTTAGTAGAGATAATATACCTTATTACTAACACCTGCTTTACTTTTCTCCCCATCTGCTACTCGCCTAAACCACCACCATCACTTACCTCATCACACTTGCACACCTTGCCCAGTCGTCCTGACAACACCTTCAACTTTTTCATGTCCCCGCTGAAGGCCCTGGAGTACCTGGTGTGCACCCGTTACAAATGGCTTATCATCAAGATTATCCTGGCACTGCTACTGTTGATCATGTTTGGTTTATTCTTGTACAGCATCCCTGGCTACCTGGTAAAGAAGATGCTAGGTGTCTAAGGGCATAGGGCAGAAGCAGCACATTTATTCCTATTCATTTTATTATATTGTCATGTTAGTACATTAGAGCTGCTTTATACCATTTGTAAACACTTCTCCTTTCATCTTTACAGCTGTAGTTGCAGCATTTTATCAGAAAATATTGAGACAGTGTGGAAAATGTGAATGAAAAAAAACAAGATGCAGTGTGTCTTACATTTGCTTTGACTTTTATTTCATTGCATGCAATATAAACCCAAGATATTTAATGGTCTGTCTGGTCAACTTTATTGTATTTGTTAATATGCATCCATTACTGCATTTAAGGACTGCAACACATTCCAAAAAAGTTGGAATGGGGCAATTCAGGGCTAGTAATGAGGTACAAATAAATAAATGTTTAATGTGTAAAAAAGAAGCTTTATTTTATGTATCCACTCAGAGCCATCTGAGATGGATCATCACAGTGAAAATGTGTCATGTGGAGAGCTGAATCAGTATTACAAATCTTTTTTGGAAGAAATAGACACAATGTGCTTTGAAACAAAGATTAGGAGTATCATCCGGAGTGTTATTAGCAGCAATTTAAGAATCCAGGGTCTGTCATGCCCTTAGCAAAGGTTATTTACATACGAGATTTTAGAGCACCCTATGCTGTCTTCGAGATGACAGCTTACCTAGGAACGTCCATGCAACAAGACAATACAAAACCACATGCTGTACACATTACAAAGTGCAGGGTATGGGTACTAGACGGGTCTGCCTGCAGTCCTGACCTGCAGTCCTGACCTGTCCCCAATAGAGAATGTGTGAAGAATTTTGAAACAAAAAATGAACACCCAATGCTGTTGCACATCTTAAGATATGCTTGCAGGAAGAAAATTAACACCTAAAACACTAAATCGCTTGGAATCCTTCGTGCCAAAATGGAATGGCAACACTACAAAGTGTTAAATGCTTTACCATCCCAATTCTTTTTTTTTATGTGTTGCAGGCCTGAAATGCAGGAATTTGTGTTTATTAACAAAGTATATTAAGTTTATCAAGCGGAACATAAATATCTTTGGTTCATACTGGCTGCAATGAAGTAGAAGTCAGAATAAAAGTAAATGTAAGGAACAGTGTTTTTTTTAAGTGCATTTCCATACCGTCCAAATATTTTTTATTTTTGGTTGTATATTCAGGCATCTTGTGCTGTTAAAGATCTTTTTCAATCTTTCATAATTATGTATAGCCTTTCTTTAATTACACAGCTCACAAAAATTAGGGGGTATTTCATTATGGGATAGTTCATTTTGAAATATCCCCAAATATTTGTGAGAAGTATATTTTGTTTTTAATAAATTAATGAAAGTTATCAGAATGAATGAAATCAGATCAGTTACACTCACTAAAGATATAGTATGCTTGCTTGAAATCCTATGTTTGTTGTTAATGTTAACTTTTAAATGCAAGGAAAGTACAACAACTAGCATGCAACAGTTTAGACATATGTTTGTTTGTTATGTTTTGTTTAGGGAAGATGTATTACTTTATTGCATTTGTGAATTATACGTTCACCTCCTAGATACTAGCTTCCTTTAATTGCAGTGCACACCAACCTTTTTGTATTTGTTCGTGTTTCATCTGCTGCTTCAAGTGATCATGTGTTCAGATCAACAAATTTAACAACTGACTTCACTGCACTGAATCTTCCTCTTATTTATATCTTGGAGGGTGTATTTATAGTTCTTGTGTACCGGCGTGAATTGATTAGATTATTTTTGTCTGTATGCAGATAAATAAATGTTACTTGTTGAAATAATTATTCTTAAGTGTTTGCTTTTTGTTCTTGGTATTTAAGTGTATGCATTGGTGTGTAACAATACATTTTGACATAGTGTAGCAAAAATGTGACGATGTACACTGTGGATTGGAAGATCGATTCAGTTTATTATGACATCAAATGCATGTAATAGTCATAATTATGACAATCTTACATCATGCTTCAGAGCAAAACATCTGTTCCCAGTGAGCTTGTTTGTTTACTTTGATTTTTAATTTAATATAGCACTTATTTGGCTAAGCTACCTAGCATTACAATGATACAGAATCATGCAATACAATCACCACAGCACTTTTAAATATATTGCTATGTTTAAAAAAATTGGAGGCTCTCGAGCAGAGATGGGAGTAAGTCACACATGTGTAAGTCTCAAGTCTGAAGCTTTAAGTCTCAAGCAAGTCCCAAGTCACTGTGGAAAAATTCAAGCAAGTCAAGTCAAGTCCCTGCTATAAGTC
>JAUZSU010147182.1:0-14932 GCA_034780255.1 Parotocinclus maculicauda | reverse complement strand
GTGTGTGTGTGTGTGTGTGTGTTTGTGTTTGTGTGTGTGTGTGTGTGTGTGTGTGTGTGTGTGTGTGTGTGTGTGTGCGTGTGTGTGATAAGGCCAGAGTATTTAAATCAGGTTCATGTGTTTGGATCAGACTGGTTTTATCAGATCAAGCTGGGTTTGTTTGTCAGATCAAGATTTTTGGATCATTCTGGTGTTGTGATTAAACCATGCCGCTGTTTGTGTTTAGATCAGAAGTAATTCCTCAAAGTGAGCTAACTCAATAATCCTCTCTCCTTTTGAGACAAAAGAGGCTTAAGCCCTGTTACTATGGCAACATGTGCATTTGGACATACCTGTACCCTCCCAGGGTAAGGCTAAGGCTGAGGTTTACCTAAATTTCATCAATCCTATTGGCCTAGCCACATGAAGTTATATATTGGCCGGCTTGAAACGGTGTCCAGAACAATCATTCCACTTTAGTACTATCCAATAAATAGCTCAGGATGTATATCAGTACACTGGAATAACTCAACAAGAGTACTGTACTTAATAGTGTTCGATGATAGGCAGTTTACATTTCTTAAAACATGATTTTTATTACATTTCCAAAAACAAGCAAACAAAAAATTCACATCAATGTAAAAAGTTGTAGATATGCTGATAATTATTTTGGGCCATGACTGCCAGGTAGACGCTAAACAACACCAAAAAATACAGCATTTATTGCTTTGTAACTGAGTATTATTCATAGCTGAGTAAAGTTATCACTTTCACCGAAGTATATTTTTGACTCAATAGCTCTAAGTTCAATACAAGCTTTTGTATGAAAAATAAAGCAGACTGCAATTCATATTTTTAAAATGTTTAAACATTAGAAAACAGATCAAACGGTTCTGTTAGTGGTGCAGATGGGCAGACACGCATTAAACTATGTTTAGAACTTATAACAATGTTGGAATGACTTAAATTATAACGCACTTGCCCATTTAATCTGTCAGCACCTTTCTGCCAGACTGCCTCTTTAGCTTTATTAACACTAGAGGTGTTTCCTTTTCTTATAATAACTATATTTATCATAAAGACTTGTAAGCAATTCCTGTTCAGCGGGAGGAAAAATTCTGCTCCTTTCTTTGACTCATTGGACATTTTCGGAGTCTGACACTGATTGCTGACGCTGTATAAATACAGCGTGCACATGCGTGAGCTTTGATTACGAAAGCCTGGCTGGAATAAGTGGGAACGGATTGCACCTGGATTTTATGCTGTTAAGTGGAACAGCATGAAGTGAACTGTTTGGGAAACTTAAACGAGGCTTATTCGAGTAAGTGTGGTTGTTTTATAAGCTCACTTCGAGGAACACGGTCAGGCAGGTTTTACCTGGCAGTCGATGGAGCCTCCGAGGCTGTCAGCAGTGGGCGGCTGCAGCAGCTCCCAGGTGCCTCCTTTATCAAAGGTGATCACCGAGCGCATGTTGTCTTCACTTAGAGAACCGTTGATAAGCGTGGCCACGAACACACCACGCAGACCCTCTACGCGGTGCAGGTCTGCAAACGGCTCATTAGCGAAGTATCTACCAACACACATAAGCAGAGGGCTTATTTACAATGTGAAGAGAAAAATGCAGTACAGTAACTAAGTACTACAGAACAGCAGAAAGAACAAAAAGAGGCAGAAGAATATGTTGAATCTGAACTGTTCCTCTGTGGTACAGTAAACAGAGCACTCAGAGGGTATGCAAGAAACAAAACAAATTGCTTAAACCTACGTATCAGTTGCTTAGCCAAATTCTTGCTGTCGAGCTGGTTTCTGAGAACTACAACACAAACAGATCGGCAGAAAAAAAGCAAATGTCTAATTTTCCTGTAGTAACATTCTGAAAGTTGTCGAATGAAGGATGAGCTTTACAGTATTCCCACAGAAAGGGTTATAGAATATATTATCAGTTATTAGTGTGGAAAATAATGAAAAGGCCCTTGTAATATAAAGGTAAGTATTATAAAAAAAAACACTTATTATATTGTTATATTATAAAAGTAATATGTACAATCTGATTGACAGTCATTGTAATTCAAACCACTGGTTTTAAATTTAAAACAAGACAAAAATGGTATTGTCTATACTTTTTGCACACCATGTTAAGTGTGTGTGTGAGAGAGAGAGAGAGAGAGAGAGAGAGAGAAAAGGGTTGAGGATATTAAAGATCTCTGTGGATAAAGTAAAGTGGGCTTGAATAAGTCAATGGTCTTGACAAACCATGGACAAAGTAAGCTTATAGAAAGAGGAAGAATTAAAGAGTTAAAATTAAGAAATTGGTGTCAATTGGTGTCATAAAACCTCAAATGATTCTAGGGATCAGAAATGATTTTCTACGTTTACTTTATACTCCCTGTATCTTATATGCCAATTGTCAAAATGCCATCACGGGACCATTTAGTCCAGAAGTTACAGCGTAGTTATATGTCTGTTAACACCTTTTATCTTAACGGGCAGCACCTGGCTGACACCTTATTTGAACTGGCAAAGAGCCAGCATCAGTGCTGTTTCTTTGTGAGATGCTGCCGGTAAATGTAGGGTGGGGGTGGGTATGTAAAAGATTTATTTTAATGGGGGTATGAAAAAATGAAGAAAAAAGAAATACACAAACAAAAGGAAATATAGGACAAAAATGTTTCTACATTTTCATGCAGTTGTCATAGACCAGCCTCCTGGGCATGCTCACATGAGGTGCCACTTAGGTGGTGCAGTGGTAGTGTACTAGTAACTAGTAACCCAAAGGCTCCTGAATCAAATACCATTTCAGGGTACACAGTGACACACACACTTGTTCCTTCCATTATATCACCTGTTTGTATTTATTTATACAGTATTTTAAATAATTATAAGGGAAGCTTTTTCTCCAGGACTCTTATGTAGACTGATTTTGCCGCCATCATTCCCAGAGGGAGTATCACTTTGCACCTGGGTTAAAACCAGTTGACTCATGACACACAGGTTAAGTGAAGCATAACTGCATAATTCCTTGACCTCAACCTAGGACTTGTGCATTCCTAAAATGACACAAAACTAGGCTTTGGTAAATGGCTATGCTTTTGATCATACCTGATGAGGGTGTTGCTCCCTGAACCCTCAGGGCTGTAATACAGCACATTTTCCAGGGACAGAGAGAAAGCTAGCCCTTGTGCATCTGAGATGTACAAGTGGGTGACGTTGTTGCTGTGGTTCACACACACAAACACCTGATCCTCCGATGCATCTGCTATATAATATTTCTGTAAAATACAAAGAAACAGAGTCAAAACAGCATATATACTTATAATATCTCTGCATTTCAAACCTATTTCTTAGACTGGAATGTTCATAAAATTTAGTACTGATCTAAGAAGCAGTAGGGAGTAGAGGTACTCACAGTGATGGGGTGGCGGGTGTTAAACTGGGCTGCTCTCATTGGCTGACGGTTATAGGAAACCCACAACTGTACAGATTTTGGCTCTTGGCTTCCCAGCAACGTCTGAATAAATACACAAACCTTTATTAATCTATACTGCTCGCAATAATTAGGGGATACTTTAAAATGAATTTATCATTCATTCATTCATTATCTTCCACTTAATCCACACGGGGTCGCAGGCCAGAGGGTGCCCACCTGGCAACTCTGGGGGCAAGGCCAGGAACAACCCAAGACAGGGCGCCAATCCATCATAGGGCACACACACAGTCACACACTAAGGGATACTTTAGAGACACCAATTAACCTAACATGCATGTCTTTGGACTGTGGAAGGAAACCGGAGTACCCGGAGTAAACACATGCAAACACAGGGAGGACCCAGGCCTCTCCATCCTGGGATTAAACCCGAGACCTTCTTGCTGTGAGGCAGCGGCGCTACCCGCCGAGCCACCGTGCTGCCCATGAATTTATCCCTTAATTAAATATTCCCTATTTTTTGTGAACAGTGTATTTAAAATTTCTAAATAAGAGTAGGAAGTCTAGAAGAAGAAAAAACAAGAAGGGTTTTCAGCTGTAAATCAAACTGTTCACAATGAACAATGTTCTCCTTTCTCCAAATGTATGAAATTAGTGAAGTTTTACTTTGCTTTACTCAATTTAGTTTACCTAGAGATAAGCCGAATGTAGGCAAACATTAAGAAGGCTTAGACATACGAAAGGTGATCTTGTCTGCTTGGGAAAAAGAGAACCAAACATGATATGGCAGGTTGGCTACTGAATACACAACTATAGATTTTGATCATTAGAAGGTGCTTCTTCAGAGAAGCATGAAAGCAGTCAGCAAATATTTTCAAACTGCACATAATTTAATAAGCAAACATGCTTGGAGAACTTGAGCTAGCTGCCCTATTCTGTATGCAGGATCTAACAGAGCCGTGTTGGGTACATTTTCACCACAGTTCTCAAGTTCACCAGTTAAACATCTCCGTTTTAAAATATAACTGTCAATATAAGTTCAAATGAACCATGAAACAAACAACATGCACCGGATATGCTTCATTTGACATCCCATAGGAAGCATAAGTAAATGTTTTTACTCAGACCTGTTATCATTTCTCAAAGTTCACCCTGTTTTTAGTGTCTGGGTCACATGATTTGGTTCTAGCTATCTGAGATCAGTTAGTCAGCCTGACCAGAATCCAACATGGCTGCTTTTGGTGCAGGGCATGCTAAGCATGTGGTAAATACATCTAACACAATCTTATTTCTTTTCAGTAAAATGGTTACCTAAAATGTTTATACTGGTTAAAAACATTGTCTTTACATTCAGAAGAAAAAAATGATGAATGAGAATTTTTTGGAATTCTGTTTGAGTTGTTTAGTACTTCCTAAAGTGTGTGCATCCTCTGCCTGTTTGATGGTTAAAAACATTATTTTTGAAACTTCTAAAATGACCTGGATTAGAAGTGTTTAACATGTACCCGGCCTGCACTTTTAAGCTGAGCAAAGAAACTCTATGGATCTGTGGGACAATTGAATGTTGCAAGCACTTCCTAATATGCCTCCTGTTTTATCACAGGTACTAACATGTGTCCCTTCCACGTACTGTCCGGGTGTGGATTATACTTTTACTGTCAGCATGGAAACCAATGGTGCTCCATCAATACGGTAGGAAATGCATTGTTGCTAAAGCCATCCATTTTTATATGTTACACTTTAATGTGCTCAGTCACTGAAAAACAATGTAGTTTTGTTACTGAAACAGTAACATGTGAAGCTAAGGGAACTGTGTACGACAGGATGTCATTCAAACACTTTTGTTGTTGTGAAGATTGAATGGTTACATGAAGGAAATGAATTGGATTCAATAGTTCGAATGGCTTGAATGCTGGCCTTTATGTTTGAATGGATGTTGAGTATAGAATACTATCATAATACTATCTACACTGTGTATATAAAGAGAGTGTATATATTATACATGAGTTTAGAGTTTGGCATTTGTTTGTAAAACAATCTGGAACCATTGCAAATGAGGCACAGCAAGACAAATGAATTTGACACACGTCACTTGTTATAATTCCACCATAAAGGTGATTTGTAACTTTATTTTGTTGTGATCGGTAAGAAGTTGCAGTTTTGTGTGAATGAAATGAATCAATATGAATTACTGTAGCCACTAAACTGACTCATAAACACAGGGGATTCCAGCATATAAATCTTAATGTGCATTGTTTTATACTCTTATTAATTTGTTCTATATCATAGACATAGAATATAGGTAGATATAGGTAGTTTCTACATGCCACTGTTGCCCTAGGCTTGCTCAATTTGGGATTGGCTTTATAGGATAAAATAATGTTTTAGAATCATGCTCCATTGTAAAAAAAAAAAAAAAGCGCTATATAAATAAATCTGATTTGACTTTCCTTATGCTACATAATTTGTGAACGGAGTCCCACCTGAATTCTGTTTTAAAGTTAGGCTTAACTTTTTAACAATAAGTTAACAGTTGACTTTCCTCTTTTTATATCAGGAATACTTTGAATTATTTTTTACACAAGATTTTTTAGGCATTTTGTATGCCCACTGTAACTACTATTTAGGGTTCTCCTGAAATAAAAAAATGAAATTAGGAAACGTAATTTTTTTTTTTTTTTTTTGGCTGGCATACACGTGTTCCAGTAAAATGTTGCTGTGCCCCACTAAATTGGTGTTGGTAAAAGGTCAGATAACCATATGGGCTTATAACCATATAACCCACTAAAAGTACATATTAAAGCTAAAGGTAATAGAACAGGCATCAGTTACGTTAAATGAAACTATTGAAATTAAGTATCAATTCTACATTTCTTATCGTAATAGATTAAAACGAGTTCATCCACATTAATGGGTACAGCTGTGCCCCTCTAAATTGTGTGCACCCCAGTTCAACAGGTAAGCAAGAAATAATGCTCACTGCTGCAATTTTTTATATATATATATATACACATGCTTAATTGCTCACCCAGGGTCTATGTATCGTTAAAAGCTTGAAGTGATTTGGTTACGATGTTATGTTTTAACTGAAAAACAGCACAGACTGACTTAAAATCCCACAACCTCTGACAAACACATAACAAGAGCATCTTATTATCCCTTTAGTAATAAAAGGGAAGGAAGGCCAGAGCACCAAAGCAACCCACAGGTCTCGAGGGCTGACAGAAACTGTATAATCAGCAGTCACAAATCTGAGTTTAAGGCATAATTCTGGATTAACAGACGAAGCTCAGGGAATGGGATAGTAGGACACTCTTAAGCCAAAACCACAAATATAGCTGTGACAAATACGAAGTGAATAGATTTTTATTTTCTGTTAAGTGCAGACCTTAAGCTAGTCAGGCTGCAACCTGTCTCCGTAGCAATAATGAATTTCCCCTGATGCGGCGGCAAAGAACTTCTTGTTCTCTGGCACCAAACAGAGCATGCAGTGTTGTCACCCTCCTCATGCCCCTAGCATGCGCTATCCATCGCACTGATTTATCTGCCTGTTAATGGCCGTCTCCAGGAACAGACTGCAGCGGTGTCTCAGCCAGCCAAGACGCAGTCTGCCTTCAGATAAAGGCGAGGGTAAGAAAAGGCTTTTGGAACGTTCTGTCGTTGCTGAGGGAGCATGAACAGAGAGGTAACGGCAGCGCAGGGTGACGAAAAGGACAAGCTACTTTTGAATATGCAAAGCTGACGGGGCTGCTGCGAGCCACTGTGGCTTAGTGTTCCTCCTACTACATCTTCTCTTTTCTGACCCATGTAAAAGAGGCGAGTCCAACCAGAAGCCAAGAGCAAGGCCCATTCATAAAGAAGGGGTCCAGAAAAGCAAACTTGATCGGGCTTATTTTTAAACTCCTTTTTTTTTAAATATCCTTCTTACAGCATACACGTCTCTATACGCAGCACAAAGCAGAGCTGAAGTATATACACTGTGGCCACTTTATTAGGTACGCAGGTTCAACTGCTCCTTAACTCGAATATCTAATCAGCCCAACCACATGGCAGCAATTCAAAGCATTTAGGCATGTAGACACAGTCAAGACAACCTGCTGAACTGATGATTTAAGTGACTCTGAACAGGGCATGGTTGTTGGTGCTAGACGGGCTGGGCTGTACACTTCAGAAACTGCTGATATACTGGGATTTTCAGGCACAGCCATATCTAGGGTTTATAGATAATAGTCCAAAAAATGTGAGGGATCTTTTCCACTCTTTTCCTAACACACTTTTGTCCCCTTACCATCAATGTAGCATTGTTTAAATGCCACAGCCAGTCTGAGTACTTTTTTAATCCCAGTTCCTAAAAGTAAGAAAGCTGGTATCTGGCACTTGACACTTCACTTTCAACAGCTCAGTTCCAGTCAAAGTCTGTCAATAAAAGGGTGACTATTTTTTTTGTTTAGCAATAATTCACAGTAACAGGATTTAGTCTATTTGACAAGTAGTATCTGCACCACCACTGCAGCTACAAAAACTACCGGGGGTGCACTTAAGCCAAAGCAGAGATACCAAAGGTAAAATATTACTCCAGTAAAAGTTGCCCCTTTAGAACTGTAAAAAGGAAAAGTACAAACATATTTGCCTTCATAGGTACTTAAGTATCAAAAGTAAACGTACAACAATTTATGTCTCTAATGTCCTATTATCAGTTTTATAACGACTCTTGCGTAATCAACTAATTTTAGATGAACAGACTGTAGTGTCACTTTTGGTTCAACCAATCCTTTAACAAAATTTAGTTAATTTGACCAATAGGTCATAAGTTCAATACAAAGTGTGCACTATACCCTGATTGTTATGCTTGTTTGTCACTTCTTTCCTTTTTATGTTACTTTGAGTGAACAAAATAGTCTAAAAATTAATAAAGTGGAGATATTTGACATGGAAATATGATATGAATTACAGTGAAAGGTCACATATACATTTCCAATATTGAAGCACCATTTGCATGCAAACAATAATCAGACGATTGCAAAAAAATATTTTCCAAAATTTTGGAAATAATTTAATCACCAGGGAAATTTATTACGGGACACAACAGTCAGTAATTTGATTATTATATAAATACCGAAGGAGTGTCTGAAAACTACATTTTAAACAATCAAGTGGAATGGAAGCAAAATAATTTCAAGCTTTTCAGGTGACTGTGTTTTCCCTTTAAAATATTTACCCTTAGGCTTGGACATTTTATCCAATCGAACAATTAAATTCTGCTACAGATGCCACTGATGTAAGTTAAATGCTTGACATTAACATTTACTTTGACACACTAATGCTTTGTACATATTTTAATGCCTGGATGATTGAAGCCTATTTTTTTGCAACTGCCAGTGAATTGCTCATTTTTCTCTTAGACTAGTGGTTCACATATTTAACTTTTTATTTTCAATTAAAAACCCCAACACCAGTATATGACACCAGGGCGTTTGAATTGCTGATGCATCACAGCTCGAGCATCCATAGTTCGATCCCGACCTAACCCCAACACCAGGGCATGGCACCAGGGCATGGCACCAGGGCATGGCACCAGGGCATGGCAATACAGTGCAGTAATGAATTTTGTAATCCCACATTGCACGGAATACATAGTAATAGTAACGGAATTACAAACAAATGTTACATTTGATTAACCAACGTACCAAACAACAGACATATCAAGTCTTAAGGTTTCCTTTTAGTTATTTACCCTTTTTACCCTTATTTATTTTGCTACCCTCTATTATTGTGAAATACGCACCGTCAAATGTCAAAAGACGTGAAATGTAAAAATGTGCACTGTTTGCACATCAGACATAAATAAGTAAGAACATTGATTGATGAATTAGGTATCATGAATGGAATTGTGCACCGAGTGTATCGTCAGACCCCTAATGTATTTTTAAATTAGGCCAGTCACTAACTTCCAAAACCCATTTATTCCCATTAAATGCGCCATGGACTGCTGGTTAAAAACCGACACTGGACAGCTCATCGCAGGTCATGTACAAACTTATACACTCATTCAGACTGAAACACGTTAGAGATGGTTAGAGATGGCAATTGACCCATCACTTGTGGGAAGAAACGAGAGAAAACTAAGGTTTCCCACACAGACACCAGGATAACATGCAAAGCAAGACTTTGGCCACAGTTCTTCTGGGTTAGTTACACTATTTCTCACTTTCGTGTACTGAAGAAATGACATATGTATGCTTCTTTATAGTTATCCATGCTCATAAACACTGTTAGCTTTAGAAACCACCCCCGTTTCAGTGCCATTTGGTCCAAGCCTGAGAACTGCTTTCCACAGCTGATGAGGACTTTGAATTCTGATTACTCTGCCAGCATGAATGGAGCTGATTCTTAAAGGCTTAATGTGTATTTGGCTCCCGGAGGCACTTTCCCTTCATTGTGGGTGAGGCTTGGGAAACAAGAGCCTCACTGTGCTGGCAAAGCACCACCATCTTTCAGCAGACCGGAGAGACCTGACTCATGGGCAGGAGCTCGGGCTTGTAGATCTCTGCAGCGCGATTAGCATGTGTGAAAATGGTTGTGTGTGGGAGTTCAATTAGCAAGCTCGGGTCCCTGTGTAGCTGCCCTGGTAGGGAATGATAAGAATAGCCCGACACTCAATGTGCGTTCAGAAAAAAAAGTAGCACCAACAATGTTTTGATTCAGTCATAGACTAAGGCTGTATACATCTGTAATCTGTCAGAAGACGTATTCCTGTCTGTCAGTGAGAAGGTTATTACAGTAAAAAGGAGTTTTCTAATCCTTTCCATTGTTTCAACTGACAACTCTCTTTTTGAGGCTGTGTTTTCTTTCAATTAATCAAGTCCAACAGCTCGTTAGGTCTGTAAGCACTTAACTGCAGACTCATTTGCATTTTATGGCATGAGCTGGTATTTGTTTAAGAACTGCAAGTTGGATGTTTCATTTTCATCACAGCAGCAATGAACTTGCTGATCATTGGCAATTCAAGAGCAATCTACACCAATCTACGCAGACGCACTTATATTGGGCCAATAAAGTGCAACCAGTAAACCCTAACGCATGTATGTGGAAGAAAACCGGAGTACCTGAATTAAAGCCACACGTACACAGGAAGGACATGCAAAGGTCGGGTACAAACTGTGATGCGACAGCAATTCAAATCAGTTCAAAAAGTTCACATATACAATATGTACTATTTTAAAAGGACGTTGGAAGACTGTGCCACTTGAGTATTATTAAATGTAGCTCAATAGCACTCTGCGAAAAAACCCAGATGAGAAAAATCCCTATTTCCGAGCTTTAATTAATCTATGAAGTGTCTTGCTGCCAAAAGGAGCTTGTGATATTCATTATGGTAATCCTATTACAAGGCCTGGGACTAGTGGGCAAGGAGGGAGAGGGGGGGGGATTCCTCTGAGACACTGATTCGATCTGACTGCCAGTGATTTCAATCATGATTGACTAATGTTTGCACTGAAGCCTGCAAAAGCAGATCGGTCAGCATCGCATGCAGGCCTTGAGCAGTCGCATGAATTAACGAGGCTTGAGTAATTCTGTCGGCGTACGCTATTTTGAGAGCGGAGACATCTCCTGCTGCCATTCCTGAATGGGCTCTGACCGCAAGTTGTTTGTGTAGACGTCTCCGTGATGTCTCGAGCGTCTTGTGGCGTATTCGTGACACCGCAATGTTATCTTGTTTGAATACAAATGGCAGGCGCAGTAGGGACGCTCATGGTCAATAACCCCCTAAATGATTATTCTATTGTAAATCCATCATGTCATATCCTGAAGAGAAAAATCCAAATCTATAAAGGGAGAATTTTGTAATTCAGGAAGCTCATAAGGAGCTACAAAAATAGCAAATAGTGTATTTTAAGTATGTTCCAGAGAACTCTAAACATAATTTCCTGGCAGAAATAGGCAGAGCCTTTTACAACAACCGTTGCACAACAGGCCCTGTGCAGACCACAGTTATGAAACCGCATATTTGTGTGTGAGCATGCAGCCCATACTCCCCGGCATTAGCACTGCAGTGTGTACCATATGGCCGCGCAGGTTAGTGGTGCGTGTGTGTAAGTGATGCATGAGTGGGTAAAGGTGCCCCAGGGAAAGCAAGCCACAAGTTCATCGAAAGCACACAGACAACACCTCGTCATCTTCACTCGCACAGGCCGCTATTCATTAAGGCTGCTCTGCCACTAGGGACCAAAACAAGCACAGAAGGCGGAAAACGTTTTTCCAGGTCTTATCTGAGCCACAAATGTCAAATATGGTGCTACAGATGAGTGTTTGAATTTTATTTGCACAGTTTCAAACATTTATGTATTGCTGCAAAAGCAAAAAACACTGATATTTAGAGAGAAATCCTTGCAGAATGACTGGCTGATATGGGTTTTTTGCATTCCTGTTTCAGAAATTACAAACATAACACAATCCAATTATTTAATTCTGTGGTCTGCGGAAAGTTTGGTTGGGTTTCACTGCCTTTTTTACAGGAGTTAAAATTAAAACAGGAGCCAAATTATTTTGGAAAGGCACTGCTTGCTGGATTACAAGAAGGAACTAAAGAATACAGGCAAATCCACTGTGACTTATAGTTCACTGTTTTGTATTGTTTCTTTAACAGAACCTGACAGAACGTCTTTCTCAGAAAAATGTAAAAATTTTATTTTATCCACTTTTCCTGTCAAACGTAACATTTGACTATCCATAAAGGCTCCAGTGGCCACATGCTGTACACAGCTGGATCCTTCAAATCACAAAGGACAGTAAAACAGCGTACTTATGGCAATTTAGTAACTCAATACATTTTCTGGAGTTTCTACTTTCTCAGAAGCTCAGAGTACTCTGGGGCTTTAGCTGTCCATCACACAGAAATACACAGCTTGAAAAGTGTCAGAATGATGTGTTCTTGGATCGGCCATTTGGATACATCATTCTGTGTGGCTCCCCTCTGACCCCTTTCTCTTTCCACAGCAGGCTTTCCCCATATCAACCCTCTTTCCTGTTCAGTTCCTTGTCGGGTCTTGTGTTTTCTTCCTTGATAGTTGGTTTGTGTTCCTTGCTCATGTTGTTCATGTCATTGCTGTTGCTCTTGCTATGGTTTGTCTGCTCCTGTCATATACACTGTTCCCTGTCTAGTGTGTTCCATGTTAACTGTTAGGGGTAGCGCTTTGTTTGTATCTGTTGTGTTTTTCCATGTTAGCTGTTAGCATCTGTATCGTATTTGAATCATGTTAGCATTACCTGTTAGACCCTGTCATTGTGTTTGCTTAGCCCTGTCGGTTAGCCTCACATCAGTCTTTGTCCCCATGGGTGGGCTGACACACAATACTCCAGAATAGTCCAGATAAGTTTTATTAAGCAAAATAATGAAGCACTTCTCATTTTGCCCATTTATATGCTGGAATTTAGACTGGGATATAAATTATATTAGGTTTAAGCTGTACTATAATTCTGTAATTGCACACAAGAAGAGAGCTTTACTTTTTAAGCAAAGCAATTTCACTAAACCTCAAAACCCATGCTACAGGGAATACAGCAAATTTAATCAAAGTATTAGTTTGAAAGATTGATGTCCAAATGAAAGTTAATCAAAGATTCTTCGAGCTTGGCAGAGTGACCAGTAGTTAGCACTGTCGCCTCACAGTGGAGAGACTCCCCAGCTGTCTGTGTGGAGATTTTCTCAGTGTCTACATGGGTTTCCTTTAATTTTCCTCCCACATCCCAAACACAGGTCAACTGGCATCTCGCGTGTGCGAGTGCGTGTGCGTGTATGAGAGAGCGCGTGTATGAGAGAGCGCGTGTATGTGAGAGTGTGTGAGTGAGTGAGAGAGAGATTATATTCTAACGTTGCCAGGTATTAGAAATGATCAGCTAAGTAAGTCAGCATATTCATTTTCTTACTGTTTGTTTTTTACTGTTTCATGATTGTAGACTTTTGCTCCCAGGCCATTTTCCTTTGGTTTTGCTTAACATGTAAATGTGAAGTTTTAGCGTAAAAGGACTAAATCACCCTCTGGTCACGATTCTTTTCCAAATAATGCACCACCCTACACGGTGCTGTTACTTTGTGCATTGACAACTAGAGGCAATGATAACATTATTGGATGAAAATAGGTTTCACTCAGTAAGGTCTCATTTCCTGTAATAACAGTTTTGTGCAGCCAATAAGTAAACAAATGATTGAGCAATTTGAACAAGACGCGCTTTTGCTTGCCCTTTTTGGCTCACATTCACGAGTTTGCTGGGTCTGACCTTGCTCAGGATGCTTTTAAAGAAGCATTAATTTACAATCTGCATTTGATCTAAACACAGATTTAGTTAGAAGGTTCTCCAGCGTGCATTTTCTTTTATGAAAGATACTACTCACAAAAAATGGAAAGTTTATTCCAGTACCCATTAGCAGTGATAATCTTAAAATTCATGGGGTTATTGCGAAATAAGCATGTAAAATCATTTCTTAAATCATGTCTCACTTCATAGTATAACTATAGACTGCTGTGATGGAACAGTTAATGTACTAGAATATTGATCAGAAGGTTGATCAGATCTGTCTGTTGCTTGGACTGGTAGTTTGTCAGTTTTGGAAAAGGACATCTCCTAAATGGTGTAAATGTAAACGCGAATAATCCCAGTGTTGACTTGCTTTTCTTACCCTGGTTGTCGTGGCAAACATATATTTGTCTCGGATCTGAAAGCTGTCCACCCTCTCCAGGATGATCTTTCGGTTCTCCTCGCTCTGAAAGAAATCCGTGCTGCTGAGGATGTTGGAGACGCCCTGAGGCTCATGCCTCTGGACCAGCACAGTAGTGACGCTGTCATACGGCTCCACTCCCCTGAAAGAACACACATGTCGACTCAATAATTACCTACACTCAAAAGAAAAGTTTACAACTAAATGGAAATTGAAGGAGTCCAAGCATTTCAATGGATTGAAGGTAAACTTTTTGGACCTAGCCTATGGGTGTATGCTTTTGTAAGGAGTCCAAGCATCCCACGTTTACAGTGTAGTAGTGCTGGGCAATATGACCTCGAATCAATGTCACCATGAATTTGAACGTGTTACCTCGATTACGATGAATACATTTACTAGGGTTTGTACTGTACTGTACTGTAAATATGCTAAACTATTAAAGCAAAAATATTTTTTTTTACTGGAAGAGGGCATAATAACTGAAGGAAATACAGTGTTCCCTCGCCACTTCGAGGTTCACCTTTTTTCAAAATATATTAATGGTAAAAATCTTGTGGATTTTTGCTGTTTCCCGGGTTTTTGCGGAACAAAAATCACAATTTATTCTACATGTATATTAAAAAATATTAATTCTAACAATAAAGGAATGTTATAAATCATAAAATATGATGATTTACAGTAATTAGCTGTTGTATCTACTCAATGTGTAGGATATGAGGTGCTGTAAGCTGAGTACGGACGGAGCATGTGTGATACGAGAGTGATGTATGATGTGTTACATAAAGAGAACGTTCCATTACTTCAGCGTGTTG
>JAUZSU010147171.1:0-14933 GCA_034780255.1 Parotocinclus maculicauda | reverse complement strand
CACAGACACACACACACAGACACACACACACAGACACACACACACAGACACACACACACAGACACACACACACAGACGCACACACACAGACGCACACAAACACACACAAACACAAACATTTAGATGGCTAAATATTCATGAGTCATGATATTATCCTGGCTTAATTACTCCTGAACTGTTGCTAGAAGGCATGACGAATGCATGCTTTCATGATGTTTACGCCAAATTCTGACCCTACTATCTGAATGTTGCAGCAGAAATCGAGACGCATCAGATATTTTTTCAGTTTTTACCAATCTTCTACTGTCCAATTTTGGTGAGCTCGTGTGAAATGTAGCTTCAGTTGTCTGTCAGTTAGCTGACAGGAGTCGCACCCAGTGTGGTTTTCTGCTGTTGTAGGCCATCTGCATCAACCTTTTTCATACTTCAGTTGTAACAACTGGTTATCTAGGATACTGTTGCCTTCCTATCATCTTAAATCAGTCTGTTCAATCTCCTTTGGCCTATGGCACCAACAAAGGCATCTTGGCCCACAGAACCACCCTCACTGGGCATTTTTTGTCTTTATTGGACCCGTCTATGTAAAATCTAGATGGCTGTGTGTTAAAATCCCAGTAGATTAGCAGTTTGTCAAATAATCAGACCAACCCATCTAGCACCAATAACCTCACCTTTCTTCCTCACTTCGATGCTCAGTTTGAACTTCAGTCGCCCTGATCATGTCTATATACCTAATTGCAGTCACGAGTTGCAGCCACGTGATTGGCTGATTAGATATTTGAATTAAGAATCAGTTGAACAGGTGTACCTAATGAAGTGACCGATAAGAGTATATGTGTGATGGATTCAATTAAAATACTGAAAGGTTGTTGCAATACATATTTTTAAGATAAATGGCAAAGCCCATGTCCATTATTGATAACATATGAATGAAACACCGTAGTGTTTCGAGCTTGTATTGTTTTTGTATTTAGACACATGTTTTGAACTATTTTAAATGCTCAACATCTGGTCCAGTTGCATGGCCTGTACTGTGCATGAACATGTACTGTAAGACTTACAAACACATTGCATGAACATGTACTGAAAGACTTACAAACATATTGACTGAGACTTACTGGAAAAAGTTTTACTGGAAGACGGCAACAGAACAGGAGCAAATATACTGTTGTTTCCTGTACAGACAAAAGCACAAGATACAAAAATGTATAAATATAGGGAGAAAAAGACTTGTGCATAAGCACAGAGAACATATGCATGGTGTAGAGTAAAAAAAACACTGTACGTTCTGTACCATTAAAGTTCTAGTGACCAATCAGGAAGGAACGCAACAACAAAGTAAAGGTAGCCTGCATGAACTTTGCTTAGCAAACTCAAAATTGCTTTGTATCTCCTCCGTCGTGTGTAGGCTTAATGCATCCTGAACTACACTGTTGGTCCAGTGTGAATCTGTTGTTATTACAGCTACATTGATTTATCATTCACTTTCTTCTCTGCTTCATCCGGAACAGGGACGTGGGAAAGCTGGTGGGAGAGGGCGCTGGGCAAGAACAACCTTAGACAGGGCCACTACAGAGAGACCAGTTAGACTAGCATATATGTCTTTGGACAGAACGGAGTACCTGGAGTAAACCCATGTGGACACAGGAACTCCACACAGAAAGGACTCAGACCACTCCAACTGGGCATTGAACCCAGGGCCTTCCCGCTGCGAGGCAACAGTTCTACCAACCAAGACACCCTGTTACAAGGTGCAATATGATGTTGTAATATTATTATTTACAAATGGCAGTTGAGCTCAACACCAGCATTTGCATCTGGATCAATCACTATGCATTTGCTTCACAACTACTGGACCGATTGCCTTACTCTTTCATCTGGACCATTCCACACATCCCTAGATCACCCAAGGTTCCTACGCACTGAGAAAAAACCCTGTGTTAAAGCAGGGGCTAAAAAGTCCCAAAACACAGCACCTAAGACCTACAATCATCCCCAGCTTCCATGATCCAAACACACGAGAAAGGGGATGCACTTATAAGAAGCATGAATTAGTTCCACCGGTGCAAAAGCACTTTTAGTTGCTGCAGAGCTTGACTTGAGATACCTATATTCTGTCTGCCAAAAGAATCAATAAGTGCTGGAGAAGATGGTACCAAAACAAATGATTATTTAAATCATATTGCAATCAAAGAGATGCACAAATTGAAAACATTAGTTTTTTATATTTTCTATTCAAACACACACGTGCACAGACAGCAAAGCGAACACACGCACGCACACACACGCACGCACACGCACGCACACGCACGCACACGCACGGAGGGAGAGAGAGAAAGACAGAAAACTAACCGTCATGCTCCATGAAGACAGAGTTAAGTTCAGGAGGCGGAGTCTGAGTGGGCGTGTTGGGGGATGTGGGTAGCGATGTCATGCTCTCTGTCTCAGTCTCTGCAATGCTCCTGAATGTGATTTTGGGCAGTGGATCGCGTTCTAATGGTGCGGGGTGACTCCGATTCCCACTCCCAACACCCACCTGGCGCACAGGTCGCACCCCTGGAGACTTTAGAGGGTACAAGGACTTCCTCGGCTAGATGGAAAAGACAATAAAAGACAAAGACACAAAAATAGAAGAAATTACATGAATAAAGTGTACTTCAGAAGAATACTTTACACACCTGTAATATCTAGCACTGCAAATATTATTGGAAAATAATTAAATGGAAAATATATACAACTGAAATGTAGCAAATACAAAGTTCTCTTAAAAGCACTCAGTGCTGTACCTCCCTGGGCTACAGGGTCATTACTTGGTAAACAAATTAATGCTGACCACAACCTGAACTATAATTTTGCCTATGAAATGTAGATAGGATGGCACTTACACATCCTCCACAACACATTTAGCCTATTTTAAGTTTTGCAGGTTTAATTTACACCACCAAACCAAACCACCATCTTATATCTTATGCCTTCATAAGAGCTGTAAGGCAGATACTTACAAAGCGTGGAGGCTGCTTGCAGTTCCGAGGTTCGATCTCCTGGGATTTGTTGAACAGGTAATCAGTAAACTCCTTTTCACACATGCTGCCCATTGGGTTCAGATTCTCAAAGAATTTCTACACAACACAAGCAGGCACGCACCCACACACAGAGACACACACAGAGACACACACAGAGACACACACAGAGACACACACAGAGACACACACAGAGACACACACAGACAGAGAGACACACACAGACAGAGAGACACAGACAGACAGAATGTTAAAATGAAGTTCAGGTACTCTTCATTTTAAGTTGACCTGTAATACAATATTTCGAATTTATGAATGGAATTTGATATCAGTAGAAACCGTAGTCTGACATTTAAGATATGTATGACATAAGTATGACACTGCTGCATTCTCCCACTGATAACTCCGGCAGTGTGTGGGAGGGAGTCAAGTGCGCGAATGATGAGCGTTGGGAAAGGTAGTGAGATAAAGCTGTGGTCATGGCAATGATCGTTTTTGTTTTTCAATACACTCTTTCAATACACTATTCAATAAATTACATTATAGATATTTAATACTTTATTATAAAATCAGCCTTATTTAAATTACTTTGCCCAACTGAATTCTAATGTACATTTTTATTTTTCATATTAAGGTACACTATATTCTATGATCGTACTCTCCAGTGCTAGGCAGTGCTAGTGTACGGGAGTGAAGAGTACTGAGAAATTTAGCGAGAAAAAGCCATGGTCATGTTTTAAAAATGTTTCATTTATGCTTTGCTATGATATATACAGTACATATTAAACTCCTCAGTTGACTATAAATTTAACAAGGATTTCTTGGAATGTAAATTGGGGATTACCTGAACAAAGAGGAAAAACTGTAAAATGTTACATCAATAAAAAGTAAATGAAGAAAGTAAAAAGCTACTTATTAACCACATACAAAACTGAACAGACTGTGATGAAACCAAGTTATTCTTCATTTATTGTATTCATTTGTTTTGGCTAAAATTTTAGTGCATCTTTAACAAAAAGATGAAGAGAAGAGGAATACTAACCGATTTTTCTGCAATTATTTAAAAAATATAAAGTATACAGAAACAAAGGATGAACATACATTATTATAGAACATGAACCTTTTAGTTTGTATTATTTTTTTCAAACTGGCTTAATTAAAATGTTTTAAATCTTTACTATAACACAGAAGTGAAGAAGTTCAAAAGTGCATCGTACCCTAACGTCATGCTCCACTCTGAGGCAGTATGGCTGGTTCTGGTACTGCTGAATCTCTCCGGTGATCTCTGCTACTTTACGTCTCTTACTGAAATTGATCAGCTCTTTACCGTGACGCTTCAGGAAATCCGGATTCCCTTCCTCAGTCTTCAGGATGTTTGTCAGATAGATACCTAAAAAAGACACACACACACAGATTAAATTACTTGGAATTAATACAGATTAATTAGTTGGAAGCTAAGAATTTGAACGTCTCTTCACTTGAACAATTCGGACGTTCAAAAGTCCAAATGTCTGGGCGTTGTTCGAAATTCGAGTAAAAATTACATATTCGAATACTGGCACCTTTTACAGATCACTAAATGGTAAGGGTGTGCGAATCAATCTAAATATTGATACTATTGATAACAATGTTGATATTGGTATCGGATCGCTACTAGTGTCATGGGATTAGTAATTTAGTTTCAGATTCTCTCTTGCATGTTTAGTACGGTGCTTCCGCTTTATTGAAAATTAGACGTCTGTGCAAACACTTCTTCTTTCATGTCGTGCTAGCAAAATGTGTTACGGCTCGTTCTGCTGTGTTTTGATATTTTGTCATGAGTGCCACATGCTTGTAAGCTGCAGTAAAATAGACTGGCAATGACAGAGAAATGTAGGTATATAAAAAATTTGAGAGAGAAATTTAAGAATCTGCAAAACTCTGATAATAATTATAATAATAATAAAAAGAAGAAGAAGACAAAGAACAACAACAACAACAATAGTAATAATAATAACTACTATTATTTCCATTATTAATGACATAACTAGTAATTATTATTATTATTATTTAAAAAAAAAAAAAAAAAGAATACATTTGAAGTTTATATAATTTTGTGCACTTTTTAAAGCCTGAAAAATGCAAGGGGATTAATAATGTTTTGTTACTGAAGGAAAGAAGGAAAGAAGAATGAAGGAAAGTAGAAGAACCAATGCCTGATGGTACAGTTTATGGTATATAGAATCTACATATCATGAACTACACCAACATCCAATAAAATATTTCATGTGGAGAGGGCAGCAATCAAAGACATGCATGTGGAGTGTGATCATGACATGAATCAGAATGCAGGTTCAGTTCTAAAAAGTACTGCTAAGTAGTAATGACACATGAGGCACGCACACACACACACTCACCGAAGAAAGGCACGCAGGGTGGATTGATGGACTTGAGTTTTGCCAGGTATTTTTTAAAATGATCCTGACTGAGCTCGACAGCATCCTCCAGAATTCTCCTCTTTCTCTCAGGAACAGCCTACACACACACACACACACACACACAAAACAGCCCCCAACACACCACACCACACATCACACCACACATCAAATTACACAGACACGCACACAGACACGCACACAGACACGCACACAGACACGCACACAGACACGCACACAGACACGCACACAGACACGCACATAAATTAAAATCACTGCATGAGGTAAACAACATTCACAGTATAACACTTTGGGCAATGTTCTGCTGGGAAAGTTTGGCTCTGCTTTTATGTGTATTTTACTTTGCCACATGCCACCTTAAAGACCTTAAAGATTGTTGCAGACCAAGTACACCCGTTCATGGCAACAGTATTCGCTAACAGTCATGACCTCTTTTAGCAGGATACTACCCTGCAGGAATAGTCTCTCATACTTCAAAGCCTCCAAATCCTCAGATCTCAATCAGACCGAGCAAATTCTGGTTCTGGTTAAACACGTCTGATAGATGGAGACCCCACCTCAGATTTAACAGGAATTAAAGGGTCTGCTGCTGTCTAGGTGGAAGATACCATAGTACAGCTTCAGAGGTCTGTGCAGACTATTGGAATCACTAATAGTACCATAATACACACTGCTTACAAACATTTGGGGATATTGCATTATCCTTTATCCATTTAGTGAGCAATATATTATACAGGTGATTATGGTGACTAATCGTACATACATGCGGTTTTGGTAAAAAATAAGGATTTCCTGTTGACTTTCACAACATTCAGCAGGAGCCACAAGCTTAAATTCAAAAGTCTTATGTAATATTAGACTTTGACTGATTTTCCAAATCCTCTGCAAGAAGTAACAGTGAATCTTGGCTGCTAACCGTTAATATTTGTGCTAAATGACCAACTTCAAAATGCCCCTTTTCATTGCTACAGTGAAAACTATACCTTTGTGTAAGATAAATAATAAGATAAATAATAATAATACAAGAACAACACTACATTGACTTCCCCCAGTATCACTCAGCCTTTCACACATTCATCAAAGACAAACCAATAGATGATGATAAATAGACATAGGAGCAGGCCGACAGGTAAGCAGACAGATAACTACACAGACAGCTATTTATCTAGCTAGACAGGCAGACAAAAAGATCATCTGAAGCTATAATGGAAATTCTATCCAGGTGGATCAATAGATGCTTTGACTGTAGTAGGCAGTTTAAATGTGTCAGGTTTAGGATGTAGGATATATTACTTACAGTTCTTTCAATTTAGCTACACTGAACACTGGCTTCTCTAACCAAATCGTGAGAAGCTTAAGAGCCATGGTGCAATGGCAAAAGTAAGGAATTATGAAGTCTACAGATAAAAGAAGCAGTTTATTTCTGTACTTTCCATACTTTTAAATCATCAATCCTTGGATGTCCCTACTTAAAAATCTACTGAGGGAGGAAAAAAAAAAACAAACAAAAAAATCTTTACTTTCAGCACTTTTCAATTTCTCGAGGACTACGTGGAATCAATACAAGGAAGGTGGATGAAATCAAAATATTTATTTATTTAAAAATTATTTATTATATTATATAAATTATATTTATTTTAAATTTATTTAACCTACAATTAAATTAAAGTGAATCTGGAAAAAAACTAAAATAAACAGAAGAAAACCATTGGCTCTCTACAAGAGGGCGAAAAAAGCTAAAAAAAAGTTTTATTTTTATTTTAACCATTGATGCTGTGACGGATCTGAGAAATACCGAAAAACTATTTTTTTTTGTATTCATTAAATATAATCGTCGGCGGAACTGCGCAAGTCTGGCCTAACCTTCATAAATGTGTATGTGTGTCTCTTACCTCAAAGGTGTGCTCCAGGCGGTACACGGGGACAGAGTTAATGGCACTAACAATCTCTAAAACCCCATTAAAGTTGTTGAGCTCCTGGAAAACCTGCAGAATCTCAATAATTCTCATCACCATCGCTACTCTCTCCTCCAGATTCTCAGCTTCCACTATACACCTGGGAGCAAAAGAGGCAAGGTTAGCGTGTGTATTTATCCTGTTCTGTGTATGATTTGTAACGGATATAAGCGAGTATAAGTGCGGCAGGTTAGGGTGTCACTCACTTTTCAAACCAGAGGGTTAGGTTGGTGGTGTGTCTGATCATCCTCAGCAGGTTAGGGGAGTTCTTCTCCTTGTCCTCTTTAGTCCAAACGCTGCCTACTAGCTCTGAAGGACGCACAGCCCTGTGTAAACACACACACACACACACACACACACACACACACACACACACACAATTCACCAAGAACAAACCCGTTTAGATTACATGACATCTAAAGACATTAGCTTATTGTCTTTTTCACAAAGTACTTTTAACAACAGGCATTGCTAAACCATAACAGGCTCAGACCAGGATCAAATCCTTCCCGCATCAGATTTTAAATGCTGATACTAGCCTGTTCCTCCCTATAGGCTTTGATCAAAGCCCACTTTTTTACCTTGTACTCTTTGAGACTCAAGCATGGATCGACAAGTGTCTTACCTGTAGAGGTCTGACTCAAGCAGGGTGAGCTGACGAGCGATCTCAATTGGGTGCAGCGTCATGAGCTCGAAGGTCTCGACTTGCCCGGGCCGACTGATGTGCCACTCTATGGGAGGGGGCGGAGTCTCGAAGGTGATGTTATGGCAGATGCCGTTTGCCTGTGTCTGCATCTTGCGTTTAATAATTTTACTTATAGACTCCACCCACTTCCTCATAGACTTTCCTATACAAGCCAAGATAGAAAACATAAGGAGGATTAATACGTTTGTAACCTCAAATTCTAACATTTATTTTTTCAACCCATTAGGACAGTTTGAATTTTGTTTTGTCCCCAATTTCGAAAAAAAAAACCCCCTTTGAACATGTACGCATATGACCCAGCCTCAGGGTGTGTTTTAAATTAAATGGATTCTGACTTTAAATTCTGTACTTGAATAGCCTTCCGGAACCAATTTAGTTCAAATTCCGAGGTTCCATTGTGTATACTCTAATACTCTAACATTGGATAAATGCTGGACTTTGTCCCGCCCATCGGACGCTCATCAGCGTCTCTGGGGGTCTATGGGGCAGTGGGCTGGCCTCGGCTGGCCCGGACGCTCAGCTTTTGCATGATGATTGGATGATCTGTCTGAGGCTGAATCCCTTTTTGATTGACAGCAAAATGAGCGAATCATATTATGATGTAGGCCAAAATTGAGCTTCCCCTCCTTGAAAGACCAGCATCAGGTGATGAGCAGTGCCTGGTTTTCTTCACACATAATGCTTAACACCAAATTAACACCAAAAAGTTTAATCTTAACCTCATCAGATTAGAGAATCTTATTTCTCATAGTCTGGGAGTCTTCCATGTGGGATTTCATACAGTATGTCTTGCGCAGAGAAGAGGCTTCTGTCAGGCCACTCTGCCATAAAGCCCCGACTGGTGGAGGGCTGCAGGGATAGTTGACTTTCTGGAACTTTCTCCCATCTCCCTACTGCATCTCTGGAGCTCAATCACCGTGATCTTTGGGTTCTTCTTTACTTTTCTCACCAAGGCTCTTCTCCCACGATTGATCAGTTTGGATGGACAGCCAGGTCTAGGAAGAGTTCTGGTCGTCCCAAACTTCTTCCATTAAGGATTATGAAGGCCACTGTGCTCTTAGGAACTTTGAGTGCTAAAGATTTTTTTTAGTAACCATGGCCAGATCTGTCTCTTGCCACAAATCTGTCTCTGAGCTCCTTGGACAGTTCCTTCGATCTCATGATTCTCATTTGCATTGACATGCACTGTGAGCTGTGAGGTCTTATATACACAATCAAGTCCTAATCAAGTCCAATCAGTTCAATTAAACACAGCTGGACGCCAATGAAGGAGTAGAACCATCTCAAGAAGGATAAGAAGAAACAGACAGCTTGTGAGTTAAATATGAGTGTCACAGCAAAGGGTTTGAATAGTGTTTTTTATATTAAGATGGGATGCTGAGTGTACATTACTGAGAAATAAAATGATAAACTTTTTTTTTATTTGAGTAAATGACTGCAATGAAACAAAGTGAAAATGTAAAGGGGTCTGAATACTTTCCATACCCATTGTATATATACACCATTCTAAAATCTAATGGTGGTCTTAGACTTTTGCACAGTACTGTATGTCCAATTCATGTGAGATTTGAGAGAGGTCTTAAAGCAAACAGGATGCACCCGACCTCAGTTTGGAGTGTCACAGGGGTGATAAGGGTAACTGTCCCAAAAACATCAAACCAGCAAAAACAGTTTTCACTTTTCCATTATTCATAATTGATAGGCAAATATGGCCTTATTTAGATAAAAGGTGCAAATTGAAGATGTTTAAACTATGCATGGATATATAGTCCATATATTGTATATAGATTTAGGACACATTGAGTTTCTGTTGTCGTACTGTTGGACTTTCAACTGAATGGCTGAGCAGAGATATACTTACAGTTCCATAGGCTCCTCTGCCCAAAACTTCCCCTTTCGTCCATGTGATGGCATCACCTACACTGGACCTTTCAGATTGAAGCAGTTTTTTTGAAGATGGACTGTCCTGCTAGATTACATAGAAATGCTCTATAATATACAATAGACACTAAAACATTATTATTAACATACTTTTATGTGGTTTATTTTTACCTTACTGATTTTTGATGGAACATCATTTGCCATTTTCATCTCAATGTTTTCAGGCTTCATGGTTTCTACCTCTCTCTTTTCTAGCGAAATTAATTCTTCTGCTAAACATTTTAGCAAATCATCTGTCAGAGGCTCTTCATCCACTTCATCCAACAATTTCTTGTACACAAGTGCCTTGGTCCTGTCACTTGTCCATGTGTTGATGAGGGGTTGTGCTGGGAGCAAGTCTATTACTGGTTCTTCATCTTCACTTGAGACATCACTGTCATAATTACAAGCTGTTTTCTGTTTTAAATATTGCATACCAACATAGGATCTTCTGACCGAATTGACTGAAGTCAACAAATCTCCCAGATATTTAGAAATGGGTGTCTCTCTTGTTGTATCTGAAATAACTTCTTGGATCATTGATAGCACAGGAATATGTGCAGTCTCTTCTCTTGTGTCCAAGACAAGCTTCTTATCCCCCTCATTGATAAGAGTTTCACATTTCTTTAACTGTTTTTTACTCACAAGGCCAGGGATTACTGATTTTTTATTTATCTTAGCTGACTGATGGTTGTTTTTTATTTCACTGGGTTGAATCTCCTTGTGACATTTGCCCTTAGCATGGGTGAATTTCTGTGGCCATTTCTGTATGTTAATCTCCACAGACTTACGTGCTCTGTTTTGTCTGTTTGATTTTTGCTTGACAGGAGGAGCAGACTTTACTTTCTTTGTCCTCTCAACTGAAGTGCCTAGTCTAAGGTTTTCATATACTGGAGTAGCAAACATCTCGAAAATAGCTGGACCTTCATCTGCCTGATTAATTTCCAGAAACATGTCACTGTAGCTCACATAATCTAAAGATGATTTTGCTCTCTGTGTCCCAAAAATCCCTTGTTTCTTTGCCAGATGTAAGAGTTGCTGTGTGTCATGTATCCTCCTTTGGTTGACTGAAGCATTTTTTTTAATTTTTGTGGGTGCTTTCCTCTTTACTTCTCCACTAATGTCATCATCTTTGTGGTTCATCGCTAGCATTATGGCTTGTGAAGGGTTCCTACTATTAGTTTTGGATGTAACATTATCATGGTTTGTGCTTTTGTGTGTCAGGAGGTTAATTGGTTTACTTATGTGGAATGTTTTGGACTTTCCTTTCTTGCAGTTGACCATATGCTTGACTCTGCTTGTTTGCAGTGATACAGTTGAGAGGTTACGCTCAGGGTCAGCACTGGATAGTTGAACGCCGCTTACTTGCATGCCTCCTTGTTCTTCAATCCCACTAGCAAGGGACTGTAGTTCAATAATTGTCTCCTCTTTTGAGATACCTGCCATGCATATTGTCCCTTTCTGCTCTGAAACATCCACAGCATCATATGTCTTGTCAAAAGGTTTCACTGTTTTGGTAAACTCTGTTGTGTCATGTGTTGTTTTAACCTCAGCATCTGGATGTTCAAATTGGCACCTGAGAAGTGTATCTTTATTTGACTTGTGTTCTTTAACATCCATTTCACTTGATTGTTGAAATGATGAAAGGGCTGTTTGGGTAACCTGCAATTCTCTTCCTAAGGTTCTAAACAGGTGCCTTGTTTCTTGATGACTGTCCTTATTACCGTCCTCATTGTCCAAGGAGCTTTGACTGCTACAGCTGCTTGAAGACTCTTCACTTCCTCTGCCTGTGCCTCGAGACCTTCTTGAGCTCAGTTTGGTGAACCCCTCTCTTCTTTGCTTGGTGCCAAAGGGCATGGTACTGATTGGCTGAAGCGCCAGTGAATTTTTCAGGCTTGAAAGCATAGGTCCATTCCGATATCCACTCTCAAGTGGAGCCAGGTGTTTTGGAATTTGTGAGTACAAACTAGAAAGTGGCCCCTGAAAGTTCAAGTAAAGTCCAAAAAACAATATATTAGTAGAACTAAATAATTCACATTTTTAATTCCCTAAGAAAGCATGACGTACCTTAATAAGAGTGATAATTAATTAACTAAAATCAGTTGTCAACCAAATTGACTTTATTTTGCCTTTTGACCCAGCGTTTCATAATAAAATTACTGATTCTGCTCATTAGTTTTTTTCCCCATGTCCATGACACTGTTAAACAACATATGATTTTTTTTAAATGTTACATTTCTTCTTGTGAAATGGAAATCTTGAAAAATATGGTGTTGCTGTTGGTGTGTCACATTGTTTTTGTTCCATGAGCTTACATACTCCCTGGGCAAAAAATTGGTCACCTGGTATTTAAGGTGATTGTAACTTCAGGCTGCAGCTGGCGTAACAGGATAAAGGGAAAAAGTTTTCTCAAAACAGATGTCAATGATTTTCTAAATTGAGTGATTAATTTTGGGTGTGCAGAAGACCATACTGTGAAGGAAGTCGCTGAGGTTGCAGGTGTATCAAAGCTTACAGTCCTATGGATGTACCAATAGTGATAGAAATCCCAGTTTACAGGAAATACCCATCAGAATTTGCAGAATATTACACACTATTAAACACATTTCAGTCACGTGACATTTTTTCTTTAGTAAGTATATTTTGCCGTGGAAGCTTTTATACCTTTTGTTCTTTTACATTGCATGTCACTTCACCACTGCTGAGCCCTGCAATACATTAAAGTGTTAGTGTCTAATAGTTGCTTAATCTCGGTTTTATGACATTTACATGTAGATGCAGTTCTTAACACTTACTGTTGTGTATGTTGGCCTGTGCTTGTAGTAGGAATCTTGCATCAAGAAGAGCCAGACTTGAAGCTGACTGGCTAATCCGAGTAAATTTGGATACTGAAGGAGACTCTAAAATGGTTTTGCTCTTGTCTGTAAGTCTTGTAGTCGAATGTAGAGTGCCATATGTGGTCCAGCATTTACTCTTTTTCCTCAGGCTTGGCAATGATGATGTATACCTAAGGAAACATGACACTTTGTGTTACATTCTAAATGACTGACTTTGAAAATCCTCCCTCCTTTGTTCTTGTATAATATTGTGAACCGGAGTGGTCCTTTGCTGACAGGTGGTTGAACCTGTAACTGTATTCCTCTGTGCTGTCTTTGTATAAAACAGACCAAAACACTGAATATGCAGGGGCTGTTCTAGCTTTACAGCTGCTACTTTTAAAAGGTGTTTCATCTGTGCTATTATTTGTTTACTGACCAAAATATTGATTTAAGTATTGATTTGCTAATGAATTCTAATTATTTGCTTATGTGCTCAGCTGACTTACCCAGATGCCTGATGTGTGTCACTTTGAGCGGTGCTCTTCTTAGGTTCCATGGTACTCTGAAAGCAAAGGGCCATCATCTCATCTACAAACACATGCCAGGTACACAATGAGTAAGCATTTGATTTGCAAGAAAAGCAGTCTGTTCTTTGTGTTATTTACTTTGTGTTGCCAAGACATAACTAATCTTTTTTCCCGAAATATCATAACATCTGTCACAGGTAATACAAAAAAGAATGCATGTCTATTAGTCTCTTCAAGTGTTACGACTAATCACGAACTTCACCATTCAAGTCAAAAAACAAAAATAAGCCATTAACAGTGATTGTTAGTCAGTCCTAATCAAATTAATAATCAACACAATCATGAAGATATCAGCAGGACCCCAGCCTCTTGCCTTTTTGGATGTTTTTTTAGGTTCAGTAAATGCTGTAATCCTACATTTCTTTATCTGACCATTAGTTCCTGTTTAGAGATGTGCTGAGTTGGGTTAAGATCCAGATTCTGAGCACAGTCAATTGGTACAAAGTGGTCAAGTGATCTTTCAGAACCACCCCCTCCATTGTCACTATTTTTTGTGGTATTGGCTGGTTGTGGGAGTATCGGTGTGTGTTGACAGGGGCTGGCTTGTTCTGTTTATAGAGAAGAGAGTCGCCTCAAGGGGTGGTTGAGTAACACAGAGAGCTACTGTATTTCTGCTGACAGAGCTCTATCATGTTAATATTCTGGCCTTAATAAAAACAGGGAATGTGTCTGAAGTAATGTTAACTCACCTTTGTACCTTTCATTTGCAGCAGGATATTCGTAAGGTTTCGTTACATTCTGCAAATAAGGTTATATATGTCTGTTAAAAGCATTTATATAAACATTAATTATCTTCCCCTTTATATAAAAACAATATGTAAACATGTTGTAGGTATCAGTAGGGCCTATTATAGACCAGCAATTTCAGTAATAGCACAGTAGGTCCATATGCTAGGCCATTGCCCTATTTTCTACACTGACCATCTGGTGCTCATCTATCTAATCAGTGGAAACTTTAGTTACCAGCCACCTGTGATATCTTAAACGTACAAACTAACTATACATACATCTTATACATGCAGATCAAACTCATTAAATGTTCAAAACATAATGTTATTTGTAATTATAAATGTATTGCTGCAGGAATTAAAGGGGTATTGTGTGAAATAATACTTTGGCTCCACAAGTGCTGTTTCAGAACACAAAACAAAGGGGATATAATGAGTCAACAAACTGACATTTTACAGAAGGTTTTCTGAATTTCTGCCATTGAATTGTTTTAACTCCTTATGATTAAGTAAGAAACAATCAAAATGTACCTCTGAGAATAACTTGATGATATCATCTTACCTGATTGTGCTTTGTATTCTAACATAATCTCAATCAACTCTTCTTTAACTGAGCTCTTGATCTGAAAGATATAATGAAGGGCAGTATGACCCTTCTGGTCTTGGATGTCCACATTCCTGCAGAACAGACCAACAGACTGATCATTTGAAATTTAGACACAAAGTTATATCGCTTCATTTTGGGAGTGCCTACAGAGGGATT
>JAUZSU010147160.1:0-14933 GCA_034780255.1 Parotocinclus maculicauda | reverse complement strand
GTTTTAAATTTTTCATTTTTTTTTTTTGTCTTACACCGTATAACACCAAGTTGTGTATTGTCTTATGACTTGTGGTTCTGTATTTTTCAGATGGCAAATGTGTGTGTGTGCGTGTGCGCGTGCGTACCTTGTCTTGTTATACTTGTGAGGATCATATATCATATATATGTGTGTTTTATGCATACGTTTTGCACACGTTTTGCGCACCTCTGGTCAAATTACAGGCTTTTAAAAGATGTAAACATAAATAGCACAATTATCTTGCAAGTGTACAGAACTATGAAAAAATAATGTATGTATGTAATAATTTCTTAGGCTTTTTTATTAAGATAAATATGAAAAATAAACACACATAATGCAGCGTGCAGTTCTGTCTCATGTAGATATGTAAATAATAACAGGTGTGTGGTCTGATTAGACACTGTCTCTTGGTTCAAGAGGAATCATTACTTCCCTTACTGTCCTATAAAAAGGCTCTAAGAGTCTACTTTTTGGTATGTTACCTCTTGGACATTTTGCCCAATTGATAGACTTTAAGAAGGGGCAAATCACTGGACTGAAAGAAGCAGAATTGTCATTTTAGAGAGAATTGTTTAATCTGCAGACAAGCATGAGCTGTTAATTTTGTTGTCCATCCAGACACAGGTGGCACATTCACTACACACCCCTGCCTCTGCCTGGAAATTTGATGTCATGCTTTCCCCATAAACGTATCCTTACACTAATATTATGATCACTTATCATGACATTCTTATATATAAAGTTTCATTTGATGTCAACAACTCTTTCTTGAGTTTTTGTCAATGAATCTGTATATGTATGAGTGTATATATAGATTATAAAGATATTAGAAGAAACCAAAATGTCTTAAAAGACGGACAACATCTGTCCAAATAAGAACAAATCTAGATTTTAAAACATTTTTCTCAATATACACTTGAGTGGTGCAGCAGTCAAATATGCTAGCCCATCACTGCAATTACCTGTGTTTGAGTCACATACACAGTGGTGTCGCATATAGACATATGACTGTTGGTTGGGGACAACAAGGTGAAGCAATAAGGTAGATGTATCTAATACAGTACACAGTGAGTGGACATAGTGTTTAAAACTCCAGCATCACTGCTATATCTGATCGAGTCATAACAGCTCAACACTTCAGTCACCATCCAAATGGTATCATGATCTGTAGTGGCGCAAGGTTAGAGTGGGTTTGGGTTCAAATGGGTCCAGGCCATTACAGAAAGTTAAGGAGACTACAGTCTGTAATTGTAGACTACAAAATGCTTATATATGGCTGACAAAACTGATAAAATGGGCAATGAGGGCAGAAACAAGGAAGAATTGTAGCTTTTCTTAAGATACTTGCTCTATACTATTAGAGCACTATCCACTCTGAATATTCATTATATTATAATAATATATTTTTAAATCTGACATTCAATGGCATTTAAGATGTATAACATTGAATATCTTAATATGCACTTACAGAAGGAGGCATTCCTGGGAAACAGTTGTTGTGTGTGGGTGAGCATTAACCTGCTGGATAATGCCTGTTGACAGCCCTGCCATGAGAGCAACACCTGTGGCCGTGGAATTGTTAATGCCTCTCATATCGCTACTATGGGTGACCGACTGTCATATGCTATGGCTCCACAGATCATCATGCCATCTGTTGGGGCAGTGTGCCTTTTCACAGTAAAGGCTGGATACTTCAAGGCCACACTAGAATCAGACTGCCATATAGATCCCAAACAGGACCTGGATTGGTCGCTAAAGACAATACTGTACCAGTCCATAACAGTCGAGATTCCTTGTTCCCAACACCACTGCAAACAAAGGTGATGGTTGCTGGCTATCAATGACAGAACACTGTAGTGACAAATTTCCTTCTGCTAATCACCTGTAAATGGTCAAGGCAGAGACAGAGGTGTGTAGAGTGTGTGTGCTTGCCGTTACAGAATCACTGCACAGAAACAGAAATATCCCCTGAATAGCCACAGCAGATAATTCATCAAAATGTCCATTATGCTTCTATCAGTCCAATGACGCGCTTCCTCCCAAAATCTGTCAAAATTAACCTCTAAGAGCCTTTTTAAAGGGTGTCGTGGGGAGAAATTTTATGCCCTCTTGTGGCAAGACCAAGTGTCTAATCAGATCACACCTGTAATCAATTATATATCTGCCTGCTAAGTAACTGCCTGCTGAGTTTCCATCTCCTTTCTTTATTTTGTCTGTTTTTGTTAATTTTTTTGTGTTTATTTTGTGAGTATATGATATGTAATTATATTTAACCTTTTAATGTTTTTTCTTCTAATGTTTTAATCCAACTTCAGCAATATTCAATAGTCTTTGTTCACTTAATAGTTTCCTGCAGTAAGTCAGCTAAGGTCTTAGGCAACAGTCTCGCTGGAAAAAGTGACAATAATAAGATGATTTTCTAATTTATAAAAGTTTAAAGATAGCTGGTGTAGATTGTTCCTAAACCTAATCAATTCTGTTATGCTTCATGTTTTGTTAACAGCTCTAAACAGCTGACTGGGAATCTGAAAATAAATCTAATTGTAAAAATATAATTGTCTTTCGCAAAGTAAGGCATGCTGTAAAATATATCTAGATATTTCCTGTGAACTTCATGTAAATACCTTAAAATGTATGTTATTTAGCAGACACCCCTATCCAGAGCAATTTACAACTGATATATCATTACAATTGTGGGTTAAGATATTTGCCCAATGACCAAACAGCGGCGGATTAGCAGAAGCACCTTAACTACTAGACTTCCACAAAATCAAGCCATAAAGCTACAGAAATCTGCTATGCATGAGATAATTTACATTTAATACACTGCTCACAAAAATTAGGGGTCATTTCAAAATGAATATAAAGAGGATCACAAAAGAACTGCTGGACAATCTGATCCTGTCCATCACTGTCAGTGTGTTTTTGCAGTTCATAGTGAGTGACCATACACCTTACTGAACAGTCTGTGGGGCACTCTTGTACAATTTGACTTTTTTTTTAGTTTGTCTGTTCAACCCCATGGATATGTCACTTGCTACTCAATCACGATAATTAAGTTTAAATCTCATTTGCATAATCATACAACTTTCTTTGAAGTCGCTTCATATTCATTTTGAAATATCCCCTAATTTTTGGGAGCAGAAAAGTGGGGAAATGCTCCGATTTCTGCCTTATATAAAATATTGTATTTATTATATGTATTTTACAGTATATTGTTGAAGACTGGACAATGGATTGGAAAATTTTAAGCTTTTTACTAAGTGTAAAAAGTACAACTTCCCTTTCTAAAAAAGTAGTTCCTTAGCAGCTACCCTTTTAAAATATCATATCTGATAAGCGTCTTTAGACTGTAGAAGAGTCAACCAGATGCTGCTATTACTCAAGGGAGGTCAGTGAAAATACTGCTCTGAAATAAATATCCCATAATGAATTATCCCCTCATTTTTGTGAGCAGTCACTGTGGATTATAGAAGCTAATTTCTTCTTCCAGTTTTTTTCCATTGGAAATTCCTGTGTTTTGAGCTTGTATTCTAATAAGAGACAAAGACTGAAACTTTGAAGCTGGACTTCTGGTTATGAATAGCATCAAAGAAGGAACTTGTAGCAGATACACAAAGTATTACAAACATTTTAACATGTTTTATTTAATTCACTTCCTTAACTATGTCAACTAAGTATCAATCACAATTCTGTCTATTTAAAAACGGTAAGAATACACACAAAAATACGTACATTTGCCTTAAAATGTAGATAATAACCTTCCTAAAAATAGGAATATAATAAAGGATTTCATTTTTATGACACAAAAAAGTTATGCAATGGAATCATTAAGGCAAACAAATGAATGCAAGTATTCATCTCTCAGTAGAAGCTGTGATATTACAGCATAATCAGTTTGACTTGTGTCGAGGACTGTATATTTATTGGTTTTACTTATGCACGTTACTTCATACTCAAATCTAGGCTGTGCTAGATATGCTATGCATTGAGTGGCGTTGTGTGTGTGTGTAATTTTCTTGTTGAATTCTGATAAAGAGACTGATAAATAATTATACATTATAGCATTGCTACAAAATGGTATATCTAATCAAATGGTGGAACAAGACTTTTGCACAGTACTTTTGGGAGTACTTGGGAGCCTGCAAGTGGAATTCTTGATCACCCTGAGCCAGGAAAGCAGTGACACCCTGCATCAACTCGAACCTTAATTTACCAAAAGCAGGCAATGAACGGGTGCTGGATTAATTCGAGTTGGTGAGGAGTCTCACCTCTTTCTTTCTCTGGTAACAGAAACAATGGATTAGGTCCCTAAAATACCAGATTTTGTGTGTGTTCTCGGGTTCCATTTAACCCACAGGTTTTATTGTTTTATTGTCATTATTCTCAGTCTCAGGTTTAATGTGTTATCGTTAATTATGGTAATGGTGGTATGATCAATATGGCTTAGTTTATTTAGTCATTCAGTGTTCGTTTCATTTGTTTTGCAAGGTTGTGTGTGTTTTTTCAAACTCAGTGCAATCAAACCCTTGAAATAAAAAGACATTTCTTTTCCCTTCGACTCTACAGTATATAACCATTATCCAGGAGACACATCAGCATGCATTAGCATCTCTTCTGGACCTTTGAAGAACTTGAGTTAAAGGTTAAAGCACATACTCAATCCGCACTACAACACGCCTTCTCCTGCCTGCCTTTCTCCTCACCCCTTCCTCATCCCCAAACCTTCTCCTGCCATCCTCTGCCTTCTTCGTCTGCCGTGTCGCACACCTCTTGGACTGGCATCGGCACTTCCTCTGTACACTGACTGAATTGTGATGATCCTTTCTTGGAAGTCCAAAAACAATCTGCAACGCAATTGAGACATCAATTCTGCATCAAGACGGCATATCATTGCTCATTTCTGGTAGGTATAATTGTCTTTTTCGAATGAAAGGCAAGAATGAAAGACTGACCTGTTGAAGCCAACATGAGCCGTCCATATGCAGATGTGTGTCTGCTGATGAGAATGAAACAGGTAAGCAGAATGCACACACACGCACAACACAGAGTCAGAGAGATCCACACAGATTCTGTGAGAGATTGATTGACAGTAAGTGAGAGAGAAAAGGGAGAGAAAGACAATGTATGTAAGTCAACATTGAAAAATCTTTTGTGTTTTTTTTTGGGAAAGTAGGACAAAATGCGTGGGGAGATTCAAAGCAAGTACACTTACCAATTTCATTATTAAATACACCTCCTTGTTTCTACACTCATTGTCCATTAAATCAGCTTCACTTACCATATAGATGCACTTCATAGTTCTACAATTACATTCTGTACCCCATCTGTTCCTCTACATTTTGTTAGTCTCTATTTTTGTTAGTCCCCTTTACTCTGTTCTCTGTAACAGAGTGTATGATATTTATACTGTTGCTAAAACAGTGGAGTACTTAATATAATGGTGGTCTAAGACTTTTTCACAGTACAGCAGTTTGTACAACCCAAAATAAAAAAAACAAACAATATTAAACGCTGTGGTCCTTACATGTAATTTGATCATTGCAAACACTATAAACCCAGGATATTTAATGTTTTGTCTAATCAACTTAATTTTATTTGTTAATAAACAAGTGACATTTCAGGTCTGCAACACATTGTAGCTAGCAATGAGGTAAAACAATGTATGGTATGGTTTCATTAAACATGATTTTGGTACCAAAGCAATGTCCACAAATGATGTCTTTGAGGAACAAAGAAGGCCAGAGGATCTGGAAACAACAATGTTCCTTAGAGAAAGACTGGAAGGGATTTACACGTTCAGTACTGACTTTTTCTGATTTGGGTTTGTAGTTGTCACTAACACAAGGATGTATGCATATTATGTGTTCATCTTAGGATGCTTACCTCGGTTGGCTGATATTTGCTCATTAGTTTTGGAACTAATGGCCACTCCTGCTGTTGTTGTAGTTGTAGCTATTGTTTTAGTTGTAGCTGCTGTTGTGGTTGGTGGTGGTGGTGCTGTTGGTGGGATTTTTTCGCAGTAGTCACACCGATCGTTGTTGCATTTGTATTGTCTTTTACAGTCACACTTTGAACCTTGGCTCTTAGTACAGGCCTGTATGTACACCATATCTAAGATCACAAGAACAAATAAAGAAATAGCATTCAGTAATTCAACTCAAGTTCCAAAGTAGATCAGAATGGTGTTTGTCTTCTGAGGTAAAAACTGACTGCTGACGTACAAACACAGAGCAATAGCGATTGGACCTGAAGTGTATCGACAATATTTCTAAAATAAGTACGCATTTAATAAGAATCAGATTAATTGCAAATCTATAATGACTAAATGGACTGACCACTGTCCAGCAAGTACATCACCTAAGGGTACTCTGTGTGCAAAAATATACCGACTCCTCCAGATGTAGAGTATTGTGCAAAAGTCTTAGGCATTCTTCACTTTTTAGTTTTTATTTGTGAGTGATCAGTGGGATAAAACTCCAGCTGATTCACCAGAACAACACACTAACCCACCATCATCGCATCTGTGTCACTACAGTCCTGAGAATGATTCACCAACCAAATAGCACCTGATCTATGATGGCCTGTTAATATGGAGAAAAAAACAGATGGACTACAGTCTGTAATTATAGAACTACAAAGCACAGTGACCACTAAAACTTAAAAAATAATAGGCAGAATATAAACAGAAAAATATAGAATGCCTAAGACAGTAAGTAATCAGAGGTTTGTAATAACTATATTTACTATACAACCTTTGGTTTAATTTCACATTGCTAATTAAAATTTTAAAATCCATAAGAAATTGGATATTGTATATATAAGACAACAAATTATTAGATCTTTTGTATAGTAGAGTTTCAAATGTTATGATTTCATTATAGTTAGGGTAATCACCTGTGAACATTTATGCCATCCCTTAGCTGATACTATCTCAGAGGGTAATCAGAATTAGCTGAAACGTGACACAGAAATTACTTTCTTTCAGTGCCACTGTCCTTTTTACTGTACCACAAATGTTATTTGCAGACATACAAATGTCACACTAGATGAATCTTGTTGAGAGCTACGTGTATTCATTTAAATCTAATAAATGACATTAATTAGGTTTAAATTAAGATTAAGCTTTACATTTAAATTAAATTAAACCTTTAAATTAACTACTGATGTAGTTCCCTCTGCCTGTGATACTAGAGGCTTTGTATATTGCTTTGACCATCAACCATTCCTTTCATTGCACCCTTCCTTATTGCTTAATTAATTAATTAAAAAAAATTTTTTAAATACTTTCTTTCTTTGTGTCCCTCCCTTGTCATGTTATGGCTGTATCTATTTTCTTTAGGCAAGAATAATACACATCTCCTTCTTTCTCACTCTTACTTTTGCTTTCCCCTCCAATGTACATCTAATATTTCTATAATAAATGTTTAAAAAGACAATCTCTGCCCCTGTGCCAATCAGAATATACCCCACATATCGTTTTATTAGGTACTACACCTTCTTTATACCTTGTTTCTGGCATTTTGATCATTTTTTACTTAACCATAGGGAGCTCTACAATTCCAGGCTGTAGTCCATCTGTTTCCCTACATACCATTTTATTCCCATTTACTCTGTTAGCTAATGCTCAGGACCCCCACAGGACCATCACAGATCATGTATGTTACATTTACAATATTTAGCAGACACCCTTTTCCAGAGCGACCTACAAAAGTACTTTAAGACATCAGTAACATAATCTATTCCTAATAATGAGGAATCTAAACAAGAATACACTTATGAAACTGTTATAGTTGTGTTTTTTTGGGGGTTTTTTCCATGTACTATATTGCTCACAAAAATCAAGGGACATTTCAAAATGAAATATCCCATAATGAAATATATATTTTGTGAGCAGTGTATTTGGGTGGTTGATCATCCTCAGCACTGCACTGACACTCGTGGTGATGGGTACAGTGCTGAAGTATTTGAACACTGTGTTTACTCAATTAAACACATCTGTCATAAGATTATAAGATTGATTAATCGATAAACAAATGATTTCAATAATCAATTCTAGAATTTAATTAACAATGTAAGAAAATTATTTTACTTTTAAGCTCATTCTTTAATGCAGGTTGATTGATGATTTTGTGGCAAGAAACTAAAGCTAAGGGAACCTGTGCCCAGGCTTACAGTTATAAGTCAAATAACTCTGACCTATCTGTGTGACTCAGTGTTTTCAGTCTGAGCCTGAGACCCCCTAAGAACTACTGAAAACCCACCAATTGCTCATTAGGGGGAAATCCCTACTCCTTATTCTCCTGTCATTTCAGGATAGCCTTTTAACAGTTAAGACTTTTCATATGACTGAGTTCAAAGAAATGACAAGCAAAGTGTTTTTGATTCAGATTCTAATTCTGTTGCTGAGTCGTGTCGAATGTATCCAAAACTTAAATAGTCCGATAGACTTACTGTCCTTTCTGCATTCTATGCACCTCTTGCACTCCAACTCATTGTTGTATTGCTCCATGTAGAAGTTGCGCTCACACTCTTTACACTTTGTATCACCACCACCGACGACACATCTCTCCACCATGTAATAGCCTACACAAAGACACATCCTTCATATGATTGTAGAAAGTGATGGCAGAGAACCACACATTTTCATTCTGCCAGTCTAAATTATCAGTAATGACATCAGTGTGTATCAATAAGTGTGGCATTCAAAATTAGAAGACCAAGTTGGCATTTTCAAGAACACTGTGTCATACTGTACATAACATGTTAACATTCACAATTCACGATGAATCAGAGATGTGGTTTTGTGATTGCCATTGCTGATCACTTGTGAATCAGCTTCTGTTTAATGTTAGGAGAAAAGATTATGATTTAATCTATTGAGTTCTTAACTGAAATTCATAGATGAACATGACTTTCTTATTATCTGTATTGGAGAATATCTGACCACATATTATTATCAAATATTGTACAATGCAATTATTCTATGAGTACCAAAGACTAAATTAACCATTGTTTTAAAGAAAACTATGAATGATTACTGTGCTTTTTCTACCAAAGTTTTATAAAAGTATCATAGTAAAACTATGGTGAATTCATAGTATACACATAGTTAACATAGGAGAGTTCAACAAAAACGAATAAAACTAACTATAAACTAGATAGTTTCTAGAAACTAAGCTTATTCTATCATTAACCATGATTCTACTATGAATTACTAGGTCTATTCTGGCATCTTATGTTATATCTTCTGGCATCTATGTGAATACTATGAATCTGCTATAGTTTTACTATGGTACTTTAGAGGTAGAGGTAGAGGTGGAGACCATGCCATTCGTAGTTGTTTGTCTGACTAAAATACATGGTAAAACCACGGTTCATTGTCATAAGGCATGTGACATTACATAACAGCTCAAAATGTAATGTTTAGAAAGCAAGTTCACTACTTTGATGTAATGTTTTACCTGGGTCACATTTCTTGCAGCACCGTGCGGGATTATCATTAGGCCATGGATACTGATTGCTATCACAGTCCAGTGGTTGGACCAACTTGAAGAGGTGAGGTAAGAGAAGGAGAAAGACCCACATGACCAGCATCTGATGACAAGAAAATCCTTTTTGACAAACATCCTATGCAAGATATGACCAGAATGGAAACATTGTATATCAAAGCCAAGTAACTAAGTGTCTACAAGATTAAGTCTTTCAGATTAAGCTGAACGTCACAGTTAGTCAGATGGTCCAAAAGCGAGTACCATAAAGTATCATTCAGCAACAATCAGAATAGATTGAGATGTACTAAGAACGAGTGAGAGAAAACCTAAAAAATGCTAAAATCTTTACACGTCAATAAGGAAAAAAACTAAACAAAGAGATCATAACAAGACAAAAACAAGACAGCAGTCATCACAATGAAAATTACCATTGTTACAACATACAACTCAGCTCTTAACAGTTCAGTTATAACCCCCCTAGAACAGAGCCTTACCATAAGAGAGAAGAGATGAGATGTGACTGAGTCGGACCCCCCGAAGTCTCTGAATGCCAACAAGAAATGTTAAACTTTCAGTATGACTCATAAAAATCTTCTTAAGCGTCTTAAAGACCACCAAAACATGCTTCTACTCTTTAACTTGCTTTCCTCCTTCGTTATTTCCATACGCTAACATTTTATTCCAAAACAAATCACTCCCTCATATTTTTATTTTCTACATTTTAAATCTTCTCCCTCTCTCTCATGTGCATTCACATTTGTTTGCGCTAAAATCTCTCTCGGCTGTAACAGATAGGATTGATATAGCAGTTACAGAAAAATGAGAGAGTCTTAAAATCATTCTTTGTCATCTGCTATCTAGGTTGACTGACGTCAGTTAAAGAGTGTCTCACATGCTTGTTCAGTGTCTATGCAAAGTATATTTTCAACGGAAACTTGTGTCTGGCAGGGTCTTTAGGGTTTATCTGTACAGGTGCAGGTTTGCAGAACTGTAGCTGCAGTGAGAGAAGAGGTCCCCACCCCTCTAACATCCCCCCAACATATTACCGGATTTCAAACCAATGGTTCATAGATCAGTGAAATCATATCTGACTGTATGACTGAATCAGCTTTCTTCGTTTTCTCACACTGTTCTTTTCTCTATAACGTTTTCTGTAAGCAGAGGTCTCCAAAACAACCACAACCATTCCCCTCAGTCTCAAAGTTAATTTTCATTCATGCCTTGAAATGTGTCGCTGAGCACACGGTTTTGATATGGAAAAACCACACTTCAGCTGCTTCAGGTTGATGGGACTGCCTACATAACAGAAAGAATTATATATATTACATATATCTACCTTCACTCATTGTCTGTATTTCCATCTTATTGAAATAGTTTCAGTTTTGTATGACTTCATTTATTGTAGATTTACTGAAGAGTGCAGTAGAACAGCACACTCAAACACTACTGTTAATTTAGAGCAAGAAACATTGAAATAACATTAAGTAACTACAGTTATACTTACTGACAAAAAATAACCCACTCAGATATAAATGTCGGATTGCTGCAAAACACAGAATGCAATTATGGCTTAGGCATATATGTAAATGATTACAGGTGTGATTTTGATGAGTCTCACCACAAGAGACTGTAAAAATGCTTCTTCAGCATCCCTACAAAAAAAGGCTCTCAGTGGCTACTATTGGGCAGTGTACCTCTTGGTGAGAGATTGTTGTCTGAAAGAAATGCCTCTATGCTTACATTTTATCCAAAACAAATCAATTTATTTTCTACATTTTGAATCTTCTCCCTCTCTATCATGTGCTTTCACATTTGTTTGCACTAAAATCTGTGATGATTCCAACACACTTGGAAAAGTCGACAAACTCTGAGACGGGGTGGCTGATAGAAGCAGTGCGGTCCTTGTATCATGAACGAAAAAAACCTGAAATGCTACAGAAACTGCCTTTTCTGTAGAACAACAAACCAACCCACAAATAATGCTCAACCACACACAGCAAGGGTTTCCCAGGAATGTCTCTACCAGAACTTTTTTTGGCTTTCTTGGTCACCAGCTGTGTCTCTAGTTGAGCGTTTGTAAGCAAACCCCAAAGGAATGGCAAACCCTAAGTGTGCAAATATCCAATAACTACCCAAATTTAGAAAATGAGAGCCTTTTGGAGAGTGCTTGTGGCAAGACCCAGCGTCTTATCAGACCACACCTGTAATCATTTATATATCTGCCTGCAATTGGTAACTACATGCAGAGTTAATGCAGAAAAAAAATAAAAATTCTGTCTGGGTGTATTATTTTTGTGGCAGCTGCTAATAGCAAGATATCAAATACTGGTGGTTAAGGTAATCAAGTGTTAAAACAATTTAGAGGAAAATGTTATCTCTTAAATGTTTGATGCACATACAAGCCCATGGATTAATTCTGCCCTTTATTAACCTTTCAGGCCGCTGGTGGTATAATGGTATAGAGGATATTTTGCACACTTTGGCCAAATTGAACAGTTCATTAAAATCCAACAGCCTATTGTTACAGTATTGTTGCAGACCATGTCCATCCCTTTATGACCACAGTGCACCATCATCTGATGGCTACTGAAAACATAACATAATATAACACACCATGAACCAAAGCTTAAATCATCTCAAACTGGGTTCTTGGACATGATAAGTTCACTGTAATCAAATCACGGTCACCAGAACTCAATCCAGTAGAACACCTTGGGCATGGATGTGCTAATCCGAAAGCTATCATGTCAATACAGTCCAAAACTGTCAAAACGAAGGCAAAAGAAGGTCACAAAAATTAGGGGGTATTTCATAATTATTCAATATTTCATAGCCTGAATTTTTTAGTAGTGTATTTACAATATCTGTTTGGTTTAGCACCTGGTACGTGCAACAGCAGAAATGATTACATTTACATGTATTTGTTTTTAGTTTATATGATTGTTGACCTTGGTGAATGATGCATGTGGAATTATTGTATTTACGTGAAACGGTTTCACAATATGATATTTGTGAATGGATCTGGTACATATACACATTGGATTGCACATTATAAACAGTGGCCATGTAGTTATTAAAAATTAGTTAGTGCCAATATAAATGAGAACTAGTTTATGTTAAAGAATTTCTAAGTTTAAAGAGCATTTTCTTTAGCATGCTTTGAAAAAAAGAAATTCACATATTTCAAGTGCAAGATTAGCTTTATTAACATAGTTAAATATTTACCCCAATTTATTGACAAATTATACAATTTAGGAACACATTTTTACAGGTTTGCCAATCATTCTGAAGTTGACCACAGTTGTACATAGACTTACAAAATGAGCAGCACTTTCTGATAAGACAATATTTTCAAGTAAATGTTATGTGACAGGAAATAAGTCTCTTAGTCATATTGTTCTATAAGCCACTCAGCATGTTACAAAATATATGTGACTTAGGCCACTAGCTGAAATTATGTGTCCAGGAAGGAAATCAATCTATATATGACAGTTTGTTTGCCAGTTTGTGAACCCAATTAAAAAATTTAATATTTCTGCAGAAATGTGACAAGCAACATCAGCAGATTTTCAAGAGATATCAAATAAAAAAAATACACAAAACGTATTTATAAATAGCCATTTATTAATTGAGGAAATGGTCCGATTACAAATCTGCTTTTTTAGGACGTTCATAGAAATAATTCTATTACAAAATAAAATTGTAAATGGGTTCACAAAATGTCACTGCGTCTGTCCTTCATCGTCCAACAGATGTGTTTGTTTACAGTACTAAACTGTACATATTTGCAAACTTGCTCCACACATGATTAGAGGGGAATTTTACTCGTCTTTATCAAGAAGGGCTAAATGGTGCAGCCATAGACTGTCCCCTCTGTCATACTATTGATTTAAATTATTTATTGATTTACATTATTTACCTAATTTTGCTATAATTAAATATACTTTAAAGTATTTATTTAATTAACATCTATGCCACCCATGGAGGATGGGTCACCTGTTGAGTCTTGGTCCTCCCGAGGTTTCTTCCTACCACTTTCAGGGAGTTTTTCCTTGCCACTGTCGGCCTAGGCTTGCTCAACTTGGGACTAACCTTTTAAGATTAATATAAGATTGTAAAGCTGCTTTGAGACAATGCTCCATTATAAAAAGCGCTATATAAATAAAATTGAATTGAATTGAATTGGACTTACGGAGCTTCAGACCATGACCTAATGCCACGCTGTGCTTCCTCCCCTGTACAGAGATGAATATAAAGTTGTTTTCTGACATTGCTGCTCCTTCATGCCATTGTCTGACCCCAAGCTTATGTGGTTACGTTTTATTCCTTTAAAACGAGTATTTTTGCTTGCAGAGCTGGTGTGGGTAAGTTGATTGGACAGAACTCACCACATAATAACAGTGGCTCTATCTGCGTTAACACTCAGAGCCCAGTGAAAACAGAGCTATTCTGGGGCACGGGACAAAACATGATCTCAAAGTCAAGTCAAGTCAGATTTATTTCTATAGCGCTTTTATAATGGAGCATTGTCTCAAAGCAGCTTCATAATATTAGATTATTTTAGAAGGTCAATCCCAAATTGAGCAAACCTAGAGCGACAGTGGCAAGAAAAAACTCCCTGAATGTTGTAAGGAAGGAACCTTGGCAGGACCAAAACTCAAAAAGTAGGTGGATTAGTTGTTAATTGAAATAATTAACTATGTTCAACTATACGTTTACATTTATGGAATTTAGCAGACGCCCTTATCTAGAACGACAACTGATCCAGTCTTACAATTCAAGCAGTGGTGGGTTAAGGGCCTTGCTTAAGGGTTTAACTGTGGCAGCTTGGCAGAGGTGGGATTTGAACCCTGGACCATCAGTCCCACTATGGGACTATAATTGAACTATGATCATACTATGTTGCTGTGTAATGTTACAATGCCATGCCATCTCTATTTAGCGCCATTCTGTACAGATTCAGTTGGCAAGTCAGGTTTCACTAACAGCTTATCGCAATACTACACTACGTTTTGTTGACAGGTCGTAGCAGAACTTACCAGACATTTTACTCCCCAGCTCTCTGTAACAGATAGATATCCGAAAAGAATTTCACTGTTTCTCCTAAGTACAGTAATACCTCCTAAAGTCTTGAAGGACTTAATGTTGTGCCAAAATCTCAATGTACTTTTCTGCATTAATGCTGCATCACATAAATATGAATGGTGTTTACTAAGGGCCCTAACCCGTCCCTATGCCATGACAGAGCCTGGCTTTTGGGCTGACCCGTCCCTATGCCATGGCAGAGCCTGGCTTTTGGACTGACCCGTCCCTATGCCATGGCAGAGCCTGGCTTTTGGGCTGACCCGTCCCTATGCCATGGCAGAGCCTGGCTTTTGGGCTGACCCGTCCCTATACTATGGCAGAGCCTGGCTTTTG
>JAUZSU010147149.1:0-14935 GCA_034780255.1 Parotocinclus maculicauda | reverse complement strand
TATTTGATGCCGATCAGGACTGTCTGATTCATGTAATAATGTTAACAAAACAGTGTCATCTGAATATTTTATAACATATTGATTATTTAAAAAAAAGAACAACAATCATTTGTGTATAAAATGAAAAGCAAAGCAGAACTTACACAGCCCTGAGGCGCACCAACATTAGTTATGATGGTAGAAGAAAGCGTCTTATTCACTTTAACTAGCTGAACTCTATTCGTGTTATGTAATGTATGCAATATATTCGAACACCATAATATATACAGTATGTAGCAATGTCGTATGGGATAATATAGTGTACCAGTACTGACTAAATAGCCAAGATACTGCAGTGTTTTTTTATTCATTAATTTATTTACTATCATCAGTGACCACCACTGATTGATTTTCTTTTCTTTATGATAAAACCGTGATATTTTGATTTTACAATTGTATTGTAATAATAAACATGAATACACATTCATACTGTGAATTTATAATTCTCAAACAAGTGATATGCAGAGCAATGCTCTGCCACACTCAGGAAATCGATAGAGTGTGACATAAGCAGTGATGAGTGCTGGTAAATTAGGTGAGGAAAAGTGTGTGGTTGCGCAATAATTTAAAAAAAATCTTCCATACATTATTTAATAATTACATGGGATATTCAAAACTTTATTATACAACAAACTTTATATTAATGACTTTGACTAACTGTAGTTTAATGTAAGTGTTTTAAGCACCTTTAAGGTACGATTCTCTTCCTGCTCTCGGCAGTGCATAATGTAGTGTGTCACATAGAGGGAGTGATGAGTGTTGGGAAATAGAGTAAGAAAAGCTGTGATTGTAGTTGTGATGTAAGCATGTTTAAGGTAGACTGTACATATATACAGTATATCATAGCTCATAGCAGATATTATATATAATAACTCTAAATTACAATAAATTCAACTTACACGGATTTGCTAGAACATATACCATTTGAGATGGGTAAAATATAATTTCAATGTAGAATTATGTGGAGCGTACTCACTCGCACATCCTTTCTCTCTTTCAGTTTCTCTCTCTCTCACACGAACGCACAAAATAAACTTATATATTAGAGTCACAACTTATTGTCAGTTGTATTTACAATGCAAGCAGATATTTTAGAAACTGAAAGGTGTGTTGTGTACTATGCTAGCTTTTTCCTTGTTTCTGCTGTGCTCCATTGCAAAGACGCCATTCTTGCAGAGTTCTTGTGCTGTGGAATGCATATCCAGTTGCACGTAATTCGCCTGATTGGTAAAACTTGCTTGTCACTATCATCTTAGTGCTTACAAAGAGCACAAGGCCAACCAAATTTTACTTAGTGTTCAGTATGCTCATGCTGACCTGCAGGCCCTTAAAAAGACTTTATGCACCTGAGCCACCACTGTTACGTGTGTCTTTAGAACTTCTGTACTACAACAGCTGCTGTATCTGGTGTTGCTAATATATGTGTAAAAATTCATTTAATTCATTATCTTATTCCCTTATCCTAGTCAGGGTCACTGGAGAGCCCAGGGTGCAAGGGAGGAACAACCTTAAACAGGGTGCCAATCCATTGTAGAGCTCACACACCCGCCTTCATATACACAGTCACACACTTTGGAAAAATACTTTGGAAACACCAATTAACCTAACCCACATGTCTTTGAAATGTGGGAGGAGAGCGGAATACCTGGATAAAACCCAAGCAAGTACAGGGAGAACATACAAACTCTACACTTTCCTTGGTGGAGCCAAGGGTTGGGATCAAACTGTGGATAATAGGTGGCAGGGCTAATTATTAGATAATTGTTGTCTATAATGAACAGATGTTGTCTGAACAGATGTTTTGCAGTGCATAGCTGTAGTTAGAGCCCTGTTAAAAGTTGGTGTAATAAAAATGAAGTATTAGTGTTTGTGTTGGTTGTAAAGGTGGGTCTTTAGTCACCATTTGAAGCGAGGTGAGAGATATTTTTTTTCACCAGAAGGGGAAGCTCATATCCCCCTCATGAGTGCAGCACAGAATAGAGTCTTGCTTGTCTTTCTTTCGTCTCGAGAAGTGGCTCCAGGGTTTATCTGCCCATGCTTGTGGTACAAAGAGTGAGAGGTACAGAGCGGAGTTTGGTTAATTCCTTAGGGTGGGGTTGAAGCTTTTTCAAATCTGATGCAGGCAGCTAGAGGGAGCCAGTAAAGGGAATGCACCAGTGCCACTTTGTAACAGCTGCCTTCATAACACAATTATTATAGCTATTTCTCATCCACTGACTCATAGTTAACATTTTCTGACACATAGCTGAAATTTGCGGTTTTTACTCTATTATTTAAAATCACAATTTTAATGGTGATCATAAAAAGTTACTTCAGCTGACATCATCAGGTCTATGTTCCAGGGCATGTTATTATTGATTCTATAATGAAATTGCCATAAAATGATTTAAAATATGAATAGACCTGTTTTGTTGTCACCCATCGGTCTGTTTCAATAACTTTATTTCTATGGAAAGCAACAAAAAGTCTCATACTTGTTAAAGCGACAACACATTTTGTGCCTTATGATGTCATAGCATGTGTTTGTTTTGCTGCATCTGTGTGTGCCTGTCAACACAAATGGCTCTCGAAGGGGGGTGGGGCTGGCTCAGCCATCCTTCAGCCGACAGCCAAAGGGCTAATTACTGAATAATAAAGAGAGGAGGCAAGACACATGTGCTATGCCGATGCCCCTCACTGCAGTAAACCCCGCAGGCCTGCTCATTCCACACCCACTCCTATCCATCTACTGGGTCTGGAGAATTGAAGGGGGGTCTGTATTTCAGGGATGGACGTTGGGGCAGATGGGGGGGGTCAGATCCAAAACCTGATCCCAGCGGTATCCCTCCCTGATGCTCACCTGCCTATCGGCCAGCGCAGGTGCTGCTGGGGCCGGGATGTAATTTCCAGCAGATGATGGGCGTTCATGAAGCCTGTGGCCCCCTTGCTGCCCATCAATATAGGGTAGGGTGGGGAAGAAAGGGTGGGTTTTGGAGGGGTATTGTAATTGAGACTCGTCCCACTGCTATCTATCATGGCGTGGAGCAGGTGTGGTTTGGTTGGGCCGCCATCAGACCCTGACGGCAGGAAGTGACACACCAAGGGACGTCCCCTCATGCACTGCCACCCACCGCCACTTTTCCAATTTGCCTTAAATTAGCCCCCAAACGGGGTTGGTCTGGGAGATTGCAGGACTGCTCCCTCAGCCCTGGATCAGCTGCATTATCCCTCCCGTGACGTCTAAACACCTAATTCATTGCTACATTAACAGCGCTGATTAACATACTCCAGTCTCCCGACGGCCTGGCCTGTATCCCCCTGTGATCTCTTTAACAGGCACCTTGATAGTAGCAGACGGTCTCCCTGCACTGTGATCCTAAACGTCTAAATACACACATGTGCCACCCCGACATGACTATTAGTAATAGCCTGCATAATTGCCAAAGTGTCACAGATGATCTTCACAGAGGTTTATGGTTAAGCCACAACAGACTGGAAGCACCCAATTGTGAACCTCATTAATTTTTTTGTTGTGCATTCTGAAACTGGATATATAACAAAAAACAAGTAAAACTCGTAATCAAGGCCCTAATCAAAGTAAAAATGTAGTTACGGGCAACAGAGCTGTCCAGAAAGCACGTAGAAGCTGCACAATAGTAACAGGAAAAAACCATAATAACAGGATGATACAAACTGTGGTGCATCTGATCAAAGGAAGATTAATATGCACCATAACTACAAGATGTCAGCCCATATTAGATAGTACAGAGAATTTATAGCATATTTACATATAAACCATCTGCTTATCCTGGCGATAAACTTTAAAAACCTCCATTTTAAAAAAAACAATGCGTCAGAAAAGCTATGTATCAAAATAAGTGCTGATATATTGTGAGAGTGATGCTGTTACAGATGATGATGGGTATTCGTCCTGCCACAGGCTGTCTGCGCATTACTGATCGATTCTATTATTTGTGCCATTTATACTAGTAAGTGACCCATATCTGTCTTAAATGTAAACAGAACCCTGACTTGAAATGACCCACTTGTACATTTCTTAAATTAATTACATAAAAGTAATTAATTACTGACAATGGATGACTCACATTCTGTATAGAGCACTGTTAATTCTGATTTCTTTGACGACCGGATAGTCTATAGTACAAAAAGTAAATTAGCTGAAACTAAGTGAATGGATGTACATATATACATCCGTGTGCGTGTGCGTGTGTGTGTGTGTGTGTGTGTGTGTGCGCGCATTGGGACAATAGTAGCAAAGATGCAATACACAGTATACAACACACTGAATAGCAATTGTAGTAGAGACATCTATCTAGTAGTACACTAGACCAAATTTGACAATTTGGCTAAAACAGAACAGTTAATTGTGGCACAGGTTCCACTAGGTATTGAAAATGTTCTACAGGAATACTGACCCATCTTACTGGATGCATTCTCAGTTGGTCTGAGTACTGAAAACCAGGGAAGCAAGGGGAACTCCATGCCATTTACCTGGAACCAATCCAGTACTACATGCCGTGTGGCATCGTACATTGTGCCATGAAGCAGTTAGCTTTGTCGACCATAATGCTTACTCCAACTGAATGTCATATCCACTTTACCTCCAACCTGACTAAAAAGGTTCATTGATTCATGCTGCTTGCATTTTTATTCTGACATTCCTATCATAATGGTGTAACTGAAATCTGGATTCACCTGACCAGACAATATTTTTAAAGTCTTTAGAGATCCAACACTGTTATGTCCACTGAGATCTTGCTTTCTCTTTCTCTTATATGTCAATGACATTCAAAACTGGTCATCTGCAACTATAGCACATCAGTTAAATAAGCTGTTGTTTGACTATGAACTGCCTGCCTGTTCATTAAAAAAATATTGATGTTGTTTATGTCCAAAAGATTACTTTGTGTTTTCACCTTTCGTGGTATACTCTCAATACTGTTGCGCAACAAAATATCCAACAGGACTGGCAGTTTTTGAAATACTGGGCCTATCTATTCAAGCACTGATGACAATGCCCCATTCCAGAGCACACAGTGTATATTCTAAGATGTCTGAATTACTTGGTATGCCTTATAATGGCTGACCTGGGTACAACTGAGAAAATAGGATTCAGCACAGATAGTTTGTCTGCCATAAGCTTTGCTCCTACCTCTACAAGGTCTAGTTCCTGCTTGCATTGGTCAGGGTCATTGTGGTAAAGCACCTTTTCCCTAGAACCCAAGATGGAGGCGTATGTGGGCTCTGGGCACATTGGACTCCTGTCCGTTACACACAACCTGGGTCCTTTTGGTACACTCCAGCAAGGCATAGGCACCATGAGGACTCTGCATTTGAGTTTTAGTCTAGTTATTAATTTAGATCTAATTATTAATTATTTAATAACTATATAATAACTTTACTGATGTTGATCTTACTGATTACTAATGATTTACGTTATCCTCGGTCTTACTGATTGTGCGTACATTTGTTCAGTATGACTAATAGATACAGTTTTGTAAAGTACTGTAGAAAGCAGTACTACTTCAATTGAAAACAACCAGCTTTGTGGAACACTGTACTACAATGAGCTCAAAGTATTCAATATTTTGCAGAAACAATTTGGCTAATAATTTCTGAACCAAGACAGCCATAGCAATTTAAAAAACTGCAGTATGTTTTATAGTGCACTGAAGTTGAGATCAAAATATTTTATAAACAGCATTTCAGTGGAAAGGGAAACAATATTCTAAAATCTTGATATAAAGTAAAGGATATACTAGAAGTAAAAACATAATAATATACATAGTATTTAGTGGTCACTGTTTTTATTTTTAAATAGAGCTTTAAGGAGTGTTCATTGGTAGCATTCAGGTATAGGCCCAAGAGTACTGGAGGGTTTAGATTAGTGAGTGGCAGATCTGCAATATCCAAGAGTAATTCTTTAAGTAAACACATTGGAAAGAAATCAAGTGCACTGTTAATTTGTTAGATTAATTAACTTTGAGATATCAGAGATCAGAGTAAAGGAATCTGACTGCACTCCTGATCTGACTGGCAAGCAGTTGCACTGACTGTGTGATACATTGCTGATTAATTTAGAAACAGTACGCTTTTCTGATATTGTCAGTCATCGCTTGTTTTAACGCAGCCATTGGTGTTACAATAAGACATAGTACATGATTCCATTTTTAGTAAGTTTAGATAATGTATAAAAGAGGAATCTAGTATTGTCAAGTCATATTCATTTACATAGCGCTTCTTACAACCGTGAATTGTCTCAAAACAGCTTTACAGCATTATATTATCTTACAAGGCCAATCCCAAATTGAGCAAACCCAGGGCGGCAGTAGACAGGAAACTCTCTAAAAGTTGTAAAGAAGAAACATTGGGGAGGACTCAAAAAGGGACCCATCCTCTTTGGGTGACCTAGATGCTAACTGAAATAGTTAAGTTTGTGTTAATAGTTAATTGTCCTTATTAACTTTTAGTAAGTTCTTCTTCAAAAGTCATAGGCCACCATTGGATAACATATTTAACAAAGGGACAATGACCATATACTATAATTATTCTCTTTATTAGAATGCAACCAGAAATTACAATTAGAAATATATACAGTATTAAGAAACACAAAATACATAAAAAAACTATAAGGTACAGTGCCAAGTATTTAGTTTGAGCTATCCTTATATTTGAGCAATATCTGCACCTGGCAGCTTCATCAGGATGCCAAGTGGACCCTCTACAGTCTGAAGAAGCTTAATCAGGAATGGCAGCAGCCAAGGAAATACAAAAAAATTCAGAAGGGCAACAGAGTAAAATGGCTAAGATATGCTAAAGGTCACAAAGCTTGACATTTTTGCGCCTAATTGTCAACAACATGTTGTATGTGGCCATTATACAAAAACATCAATTCATTTAGGTTTCTAGTAAACATTCTTTCCTGCTTTTAAGTCCGGCAACACATTCCAAAAAAGCTGAGACAGGGACAATTCAGTTCTGGTAATGAGATAAAACAATTAAATAATTATGTGATTTCATGCAGGTGATGTCAACAGGTGAGCAGGTGGTGTCTACATATTTCCTGTTGTATTTCATAGCAGTTGTTGCAGAAGAGAACAGGGGACTAAGGAATGTGTAAATGTAAAACTGTGAGATGTTGTAAAAAATATATAGTTTGTTATCAGTAGTGTGAAGCATAAAGTCATAATTAAATGAAAACGGTGAGATTTGTTGAATCCTAGACAGGGAGTATGTCTATAGCTTGTCCATTGCCCTGAATGGCCAGTTACTACTATGTGCTGCTACACTACCGCTATAAAGGCATCCAATTACTAAAAGGACCAGTACACTCCCATAAGGAGTGTATACTATCCTAATACAAAAGGCCAGGTCTTTCTTTAAAATTTGATCAGCTTTAAGGTTATTTCTGTATGGTTTAACCCATTTTTTTCTTGCTTAAGGTTGTGCAGGCTCCAGCGCCTATGCGCAGGGTGCAGGCATTAGCATACCTAATCTATCACAAGGATGGAATCACTGAGCCAGGGGATTATACCCTAACCAGACTACCCACCTCAGACACAGTCAATAATCTCTGTCTAGAACAGTTAACCTAGCCAGCCTGGCAAGTTTGTTGTTGTTGGTCTCTGTTCATAGCTTTTAACACTGTGCCCTTTTTGTTGTGTATTTGCAACACTTGTAGTTCTAAGAACATGGTGTATAGGGATTTTTAAGATCATCCTTAAAGGTGGGATCATTTCTTAGAGCATAGGTAAGCTTGTTCCGATTGGTCCAGATTTCAGAGTACAGCAAGTGGTCATATAGTGATTGGTCAAGATGAAAGCACTTGTATATAAATTCTATATATGCATATACATTCTAAACATGAAGAAACAGACAAAGGTGATACAACATCATTTTTATATGTCTTTGTTAAATCCGTGTGGCCTTCATGACACAAAATGTTCCTACTAGCCGTGCGAGTGTTAACCCAGAAAGGCCCTAGCATTAATGTAGTTCTTACAGGAGCTCAGTGGGGAGTGGGTGCACAATCCAAATCAGTCAATAGAACTGTTTGGCGTGAAAATGGGTTAGTAATCAGAGTTAACAAGTTACTAAGCTTGTTTTTGAACATATTTGTTCAATAGGTTTTGCTGCTACACATCCATGAACCCGAACCATGAACCTGAATGACCTTTAGGTATGTGCAATTACAGTATATGTAATTTCAGAGACAGACGATTTGTTCATCCAATACTTGTCTTTGTCACTAATAAAAAATGCAGTGTTTCACCAGTGCAGGTACATTTAGATATTGCTGATAATCATTGAGAATATCCTCAGGAAACATTACACGAATATGCACAGTACGTCAGGAACGATTATTTCATCTGGATAAAAATGTTGGACTACCACAATCAGCAAGGCTTAATATGCTTCCTCAGTACAAGGGCAATTTGATTTGTGATTGCTGAAAAGATAGCATACTAGGCTGCTTTACAGCTTCATTTCTTCCGCTTCAGGTGGAAGTTAAACAAATGGGGGAGGTGGACACTGAGGGCAATACTTAGTCTTAAACTCCACTGAGCACAATTTAAGGATTGGGTACACACACACGCACACACACACATACACACAAAGCTCTTCCATTATAGAATATGACTACATCTCAAACAGAGGCCAATTTCAAAATCAACAGGACATTCCATCCTACAAATAGTCAGGAAGGCTGGAGGCTGAACAATGTGAACAGCTGAAGGCATCGGGATCCTCTGCAGGTTTCTGTCCTCTGTGTTTGTGTGTGTGTGAGAGTGTATGCGCTTGTGTGTGAGTGTGTGTGTGTGTGGACCCTGCTAGCGCTCGAACACAGATATAATGGCGCTTAACCACCTCGCTCTGCCGCTATTGAGCTCATCACCCCGCTGAGAAGAGAGGCAGGTGCTGCTGGATAGGGGAGGCATGCTGTCAGATGCCGCAAGAGAGCTGTGTGTGTGTAGCAACTGAGCCCATCCAAGCCAAAAAGTGGGAGAGTGAGCGTTAAAGAGAGTAGACCTATTTCAATAAGCTGCTGATTTGGGATAAGTGATCCCCTTGAAAGAGGAAATGTGGTACCAATCCCCCTCCCCCCTTCCCCCACTAGTTTGGCCTGAAAGGAGAACCATCCACCTGCTAGCAGCATCAATTGGCCCCTCTTATGCCTTTTTCACCACTTCCTTTTTCTCTGGTTCCCATTCGTTCGCCCCCTTGCCGTGTCTCCCATTCAGGCAGTTGAATAAGCAGCCTGTGGGCCGTATTGAGACTGGCCGTGTTGAGCACTCATTGTTGCAGCCTGCACCACTCCAGAGGGAGGGGATCTGCTCAAACCTACATTTGCTTCGCTTCTAATCGATGGATCTTTGCTGTTTCTTTTACTCTGTTCAATTTAGCTGGGGAGACATTTAACCATTCATTGTTTATTTGTTTCCTTTATTCTTTTTTGTTCTTGATGGAGGACATTAAGCTGGATTGGAATCTTGGCCACTTGGTGTTGTTTTTGTGTGTGTGTGTGGGGGTCAAGTTTATGTATCATTATGAGGGCCAAATATCTGACATTTTGAACCTAGTGGGGACACTTTACTGGTCTTCATTGGAAAAGCTGCTTTAAAAACGTTTGTATTTTTTTTTATTTTTTTTTTTAAAAACAAAAAGAGCCAAGTATCTCCTCACTGATCCTTTGTCAGGTGCACATCTTGCTTCCACACTCCTTGTCAATGTTATCAGTTCCACTTACCATACAGATGCACTTTGTAGTTCTTTAATTACAGATTGTAATCCATCTGTTTCTCTACATAATTTATTAGTTCCCTTTAATCAGTTGTCTAATTTTCAGGACCAGCCCAGATAAGGAATTATTTGAGTTTGAATTATTTTGAGCTATGCAGTGGCACTGATGTGTTATCTGTTGAAATCTGTTGGAACCGAGGATAGCTAACTCAAACTGTACAACGTCACTATCACTGTAGTACTGAGTATGACCCACCAACCAAATAGTTTCTTTTCTCTTGAGGTCCTGTGAAGTCCTGACCATTAGAGAAGAGCGTAAAGGAGACTAACAAAGTATGTAGAGAAACAGTATGACTTCAGTCTCTACATGTAGAACTACAAAGCGCATCTGTATGGTGAGTGGAACTGCTAAAATGGACAAGGAGTGTAAAAATAAGATGTGCAACAATATCCACAAGTGTGTATGTAATGTGTGTGTGCGTGCGTGCGTGTTCGTGTACATGTGTGTTAGGGCTGTAGTAAAGGCAGAGTGGATGCTGAGAACTAACAGGTGTTACACTTCTGCTCCCTCCTGTGGGATTTTATCCTGGCTTGGCCCAGATACAAACACTTTCATCATGTACCTTAAACTGCCCTAGAGAGTCACACTACTGTACTTCACACAAACATGAAATTACAAAACATGTCTGAAATGTGGCATCTATCAGTTATCTTTGTTCATATTTAAGCTACCTCTCTTCAGTACTATGAAGCTGCAGCAGTAGAGGGTTAAAGGCCTGACAGTGTTAGCTTAATTGGGCTGGGATTTTGGACTGATAACATTCTGATGTAAGCCACAACTATTATGTAGCCTGATTCCAAGCTCTTTTCTTACATGAGTTAAAAAGAACATAAGAAATTATATAGAATGGACAAGTCTACATCTATAACCTAATCAAATAGTATCTGTGTATAAACAATATGGCAGTAAGACAAACATTTCACACACTAAAAATATTAAAAAAAAATAAAAATAAAGACATGGCTATTAATGGAGAGTTGTTTCACAACCTACTGTAACAAGCTCGATTTTCAACTAGACTTTGGAACATGACTGTGGGGATTCACATCCATACAGTCAATAGGGCATTAAGGAGGTTGATTATTGATATACAGTGTAGTGAGAAAGGCTGGCTCACAGTTGCCATTCTAACTTGTATCAAAAAAGGGAATGGGCAAGTTGAGCTTGATGATGACCAAATACGTGCCTCCGCTTGAAAAACTTTATCAACCTCACTTTGCACATTGCCATGCTAAATCCCAAAAGGGCCTTCTTCAAACTATCATCACAAGTAGAAAGAACACAAGTCTTTAGAAGGTCACTGCATGCTGTAACTAACACCCTTTCTAAGAAGCCCATATTGAACCAACTTAAACAGCCCAAAATAATTAATCATTCCCACTATATTTATGTTTTGTATTTTCGCTGCTCCGGCACCTGATTAATGCCACTCCAGCTCCTATTTTTCATAGTTCACGGTGATCTTGAGCGTGTGGTTAACTCAAGCTTTTAAGCGTCAAATCCTGAAGCTCATAAAAAAGACAGGTTTGCACTAACGTTGCTTCCAAAGGAAGTTTGAAATTCAGTAATGAGTGCTGCTACCAGTAAGGGGTGATATTTTTAGTTTCTGGGCTAGTCTAAATCCTTGTGGCTGAGCTGCTGTTGTCATTGTTTGTCTTAAATGCTTCCACTTCACAATACATGTATAATCAATCTGTCTCCACCCACATATCTAGCCCTCCATCCATCGTTCCGCTCAGTCTCATCCTAATGGACTTGTGTACTACAAAGGACACAGACAAATCAGAGAAATTCTAGTTATCGTTATGAAATTTAAACTGTTGCTGTAACATTTTATCATGAGCAAATTTACACACTCAATTTGTAGATGACAGAGTGGCAGGAAAAAGAGCATTGATGTATGCAAATACATTAACGATACACTGGGTTACACTGATTTAAATTTCAGGCAGGAACTCATCTAACACCGGTGCTAATCACACAAACCCCTTTATCAAATTGTTTAATCATTAGATTGCTGGTGAACATGGGTAGGAAATGAACGCCTCTGGTTTTCAGCAGCGGTCAGCGAATCCTTAAGAGTTACACCAGCGAGAGGGGGAAGAGGAAGGAATTATGATGCTTCAGTTTAGAGACTGAATTGCCTCTGTGGGGTTCTCTCTAGCCAAGTAATAACCTGCAATCAGGCAATTATCCCTTCTCTACTGCATACAGGTGAGAGCTTCATTCTTCCCAGCAGCACTAGCAGTTTCTCATCCTGTTAATGAAGAAGAGGAAGTAGGTTAAAGATTTCCCCATAGGGTCCAGACTATACTCCTGGTGCACCATATTCACCTCAATAAGATGTGTTAACTTTGACTTTAGTCTGCAGTCCCAGGAGGAATTTCTTTTTTCTAGAATTTCTTTTCCAAACACTATGTCGATTGAATGCTAGCGTGTAAATCATAGAATTTAAGTTGGCTGTGAGGCTGCAGTACAAAAGTGCACAAAAGCAACAGATTTAAAATGTCTTTCATAAAAACAGATGGGCAGCAGGGTTAGACAAAAATTTGAGTCTTTTGTGTGGTGGGCTGAAGAGCCAGGCCTCTTTCTTGGTTGCTACAATCGCTTGGCTTACAGCAGCAGGGGATGTGACAAACTAGCTTGACCTTACAGTGGAGCAGTGGAGCTCTAACATAGCGATTAGTGCCCTCAACCTCAAGGTGCTTATATGGGTGCTAGAATCCAGATAGCAACTGAACTAACCGAGCAAAGAAATCCATTATCATTTTACCAGCCTGACCTGATGTTCAGCTATTCGTTTGGCCAATGCTTTTACTCGAAGTGCACTACACAAGCTGAACAATTGTAAGTTAAATGTCTTGTTCATGTGCCTAAAAGTGGTTCTCTGGGCAGCCCTTGGACTTGCATTTCTAATTGGCACTTAAGACATGTTAATTGGTCTGTTTGATGTAAAACCCAATCCACCTTGATATGGCTCATAAATCCCATAAATGTCCATTTTTGCTGCTCAGATTGGCATTTTGTGTCAGTCAACAATAGCCATATATTTGGTGTCGTCAAAAAATCTATTAACATTTTGGAGGCTCCTGAGTAGCACAGCAGTAAACCCTTATGATATCACCAGTTTATAATCAGGTTGTCACTAAAAATGAAAAGGTCACCCATGTCTGGAAGCCCAAGAGTGCTGTCAGAAGCTACCCTGTCGATCATAGCAACATAAACCAATGGAAAAGATCTGTAACTTCATAAATAGAGATAGCTAACTAGGCTAGCTTGCTGCTCTCCTGAAAGTTAATTCTGCTGCTGTGGAGACATTGTGTCTCTCTAAGTTCTTTACCAGCCCAGATATTTACCATAGGTGAACTTATAAATGAAAGGAATCTGAGTCAAGTTCAAACTAAATCCAATACATCTGGTCAAAACATATATAATTGATAAACACACCTGACTGGCTCTTGACTTTAAAAAAGTAATTGGTCTTAGGAAGATGTATATTTTGGATGGAACACCAGCCTTTTGCAAGATTCTGTAAACACATCAGTTGACTTTCACATTGCAAGCCTTGTCCGAACTCAGACTCACAGGAAGTGCCATTTGCAGCACCAGTGACTGACTCATTATGGCACTTCCTGTGATGTGTTTACAGAATTTTGCAAAATGCCGGTGTTCCATACAAGGTATACAGTACATCTTCCTAAGACCAATGACTTTGGGTTTAGGCTGCAGTCCTTCAGCTGCAACCCTAACCAAACTAATTGGGGGTAAAGCAGAATTATGGTGATGATTACATAGTAATATGTGTAATAATGCCAGCTATTAAAATTGTTTCACACATTTCAGTGAGAAACTTAAAACTGTCCTGCCATACTGCTCCTACCAAATAATCATACCAACAACGGCTTCACTTTCTTTATATATATTCTGTACAGTATATGTAGGCACACCCCTGTCCACATATACCCAAAACTTAATTATAAAGATAGATGGATGTAATATAAAGACACATACGATCTTTGTAATTGGACAATAGTATGGGTGCAGCAGCTGCTTTGTGTGGGTTGAGGGAGTCTCTGTGGTACATAATATTCTTACAGTACTGCCAGAACATGCAGACACAGTGATGGCCCAAGCCAGCTTGCTCACCACCGCTTTATACCTCTGGGATGTATGATAATATTTATACCCCCCACCACTGTAATACAGGCCTACAACCAATTTGCTTTGGCCTTACAAAAGTGCTATTTGAACTTTGCATACAATATGAGAGCATTTCTCCTCATTTCACCTCCTCTTGATTTTGCAGAGCTGGGACTTTCTCAATTGGGTTCATTCTCCCCTTCTTCAGCCCTTTTTTCTGCTGATGACACTGGATAGTTTGTTTGAAATGTCTACACTCCCCCTGAGAGCGAGAGAGAGTGAGAGAGAGATTGTAAGTACCTTATGTCCTTCTCTCTAAATTTCTTCAGGAAAAAACCTGGACAGCACAATGTGTAGGTCTATGCTATGTTTCTAAATCTGCCATGGGCAAAAAGAGCAAAGGGTAGTCAAAATGTTTAGGCTAAGCTTGACAGAAATCAAAGGAAAAATTGTTTTATAGACAATACAGAGTACATCCCAAAATCAGAAAATGTTGGCACAATGTGGAAAATGCAAAATGTATTGTTTATTTATTTATTTTTTTTAATTGCAGACAGAATTAACTCAAGATATTTCACAAACAATATGTTTTGCTTGTCACCTTCATTTCATTTGTTAGTATAAACATCCATTGCTGCATTTCAGGACTGTAACACATAAAAAAAAAAAAATAAATTAAGCATTTTCCATTTTGCAGTGTTGCCATTTCAGGTGTTATTTTGTCCAATACTTATGGAAAGAAAGTTTTAAGTTGCACAACTGTACAGGTACATTGTTATCACATTTTTCTTTTGAAAATTCTCTACATATTCTACATTGGACAGATCAGGACTGCAGGTAGTTCAGTACAGTACCCATATGCTCTTCTTCCATATCCAACAGTGGCGATTGCTCTAAGACTGCAAGGGAAGCTCAGCTTCCCCTAAAATGTCAAAAAATAAGTGATCAAATATA
>JAUZSU010147128.1:0-14935 GCA_034780255.1 Parotocinclus maculicauda | reverse complement strand
TATATATATATATATGTATATATATATATATATATATATACACACACACACAAATTGGACAGTTATTACTAAATGAAGTGAAAGATGTCAGAGATGTTCAGGGTAACACTTTAGTCCCCCTTTGCGCTCACACCGGACTCACCTTTGCTTTCAGGCTGTACGGAATCAAATGCGCCAAGTGCAACATCGGCTTCAGCAAGAACGACTTTGTGATGCGAGCTCGCGCCAAGGTTTATCACGTGGAGTGTTTCCGGTGCGTAGCCTGCAGCCGACAGTTGATCCCGGGCGATGAGTTCGCGCTGCGGGAAGACGGGCTCTTCTGTCGGGCCGATCACGATGTGGTGGAGCGGGCCAGCATGGCCCCCGGAGAGCCGCTCAGCCCCCTGCACCCGGCCAGACCCTTACAGATGGCAGGTAAGATCTCGTTTGTTTCACCTGCTACGTTAAGGATCGCAGTGTTTTATAGTGCTGTAGCTGGAGGTTGATTACATGGACTCTTTGGTCGTTGCGTTGGTAGGAGTGTTTTTGGACATTTTGTGACCGTTATGGAAGTGAGAGGCATTAAATCACGCAGTTTGTTTATTAATGTTATTCTTGTTTGTTGGTTTGCAAAGCTTAATGTTGTTCTGTGCGTTGGATCATGAAACGCCGTATTTATTGGGATGAAATTTTGTGAGATATTTTAGATTCAGGAATGAGAGCTCATGTGACTGATGATGATGATGATGATGATGATGATAAAGAGCATTTTTTAAAATGATGATGATGATGAAGATTATTATTATTATTACTATTATTATTATTATTATTATTATTTACTAGTTAATTGCATAATACAACTAGCAAAGGTAAACAGTGGATTTTTCAACTGTCTCAGGCCTGCTTAATTTTTAGGATTATTTCATATTCCAAAATGTAACAAATAAAACCTTTCGTAATATTAAGGCAAGACATCCTGTCTGAGGAAGCATACCACCTGTTGTTAAAATGAATAAAAAATGATATTTCTAGCTACATAAGTGACCACAGAACACAAGGGCAGAAGTGATAAATAAATATTATGCCAGTCGACGAATAATAAGGGTATTTATCCATCTATCAAGTACTTTGTCAACACTGAACGTTTTGCAATTTGCCTGTTATTGAATTCAGCTATTCATGCATGAAAGTGATATTCCTCCACTGGGTCCAAGCCAAACATGCAACACAAAAACTACAGGCTCGAGGGTGTTCTTTAGAAACAAGAGGAAATGATGAAAACCCTGTTTTAAATTGAGAAATATGGTATAGTATAAATAAATATAAGATATAATTAAAATTATCAGCAGGAGGTTGATTTAAGGAAATTTGCTTCGGATTTGAAACGGATGTAAATCATGTAGGCTTGTAAAAACAACAAATATTAAAAATATATATATATGCAGATTTGGGGCTCCACTGCTTGTGTGTGTTTAGTATTTCATCCGGGCGTAAAACATTTTACTGCATAAATGCGTTTGCAATATGTTTGGAGACTTTAAGAAAATCTTCTTTAAAAATACCAACGAATGTCGCGTCGCTTTAATACCAGATCTTTATTAATCCACGAAATATTTAAATAGGAAGGTTGGGTGAGGATGTAATACGCTAAAATGACTAATTGTCCATAATTTAAGAAATGAAGTGTGTGTGCTGAGCAGTTCTCGCTCTTATCTCTACGAAATGCGGTTGGAAATATGTTTCCATGTTCATATCGAAAAAGTTCCTAATGAGCTCCTAAACAGAACAAACTTATAGGCCCAGTTAGGATTTTTAAACATCAGGTGGCTTTTTGAAGCGTTTTTGCTTGCAAATAATCACGATGAATAAACGATTAATTATGTTTAATTGTTGGACCCTTTTGCCTTCTGTAAAGTGTTTTTGGACCATGAAACTTTACAGATCCAAATACAGGGTTATTATTTAAATAACTGGGCCACTTTTGACCATGATCGACGACAACATAGAATATGACATGACTGTTTATATAAATATCTATTTAAAAGCTAAACATGTAAACAAGAAATTATGGTTCTTTTTTTCCATCCTATTTTTCGGCTTTGTTATGTAACTGGCTATTGGCAACATAAGGGCACCTTTAATTTGGACACAACACATTTTTCTTCCACTTTATTAATTATCCTAATTTTCACTCATACATATGTAAATATTGCTTTTTATTTAACAAAAAATGCACAACAATAAACAATTTCACAAATAGGCACATGCAAAATAACTGATATTGTATTATATAACTTATAGTTATGTTTAAACGTTTTAAAAAGTATTCCCATTTTACAAAATACAGTTATTATTATTATTATATATATATATATATAAATGATATGTCAAGCATAAGGATAATCACAAGAATATATGCAGCTTATTTATAGATTTACAACTGATACAATCAAGCAGGTTAAAGGTTGAAGGTCTTGCTCAAGGACCCAATAGTGGCAGCTTGGCAGAGGTGGGATTTGAACCCTGGACATTGTGTTTCACAGTCCAGTACCTTAACCACTAACCAATTAGAAGAAGAAAAATATATTAATAATATATTCATAACTCTAATATGATCATTGCAGTTTACATTGAAATTTATAACATAAAACACACAAAGTTGAACATTTTTATTGACCGAAATGGTTGATGTTTTGGCAGTAAAATGGGACAGAGCTGGTAGATAATTGACGCTTCACTTTTTCGTGCATTTAACACAATACAAACCCCTAACCTCAAAGATGCTAGAAATTATGACGTCACAACCATGGAGCCTCACTAAATTAAGTGTTTCTTCGTTAAACGCAGTAGGCTATTATTGGTCCAATTTTGATCTAGATTATTTACACACTGTAAAATAAAGAGGATTGATTAGTATCTTTGATTTCTTTTTTTTTTCTTTTTTTTTCGCGTCTCCTCATCTCCAATATTCGTTGATTGTGAACGTGACCGACATGAGACCGCTGCGTTTCGACTCTGACCGTCTGCGTTTACGTTTTGCAGCGGAGCCAATCTCGGCGCGACAACCTGCGCTGCGGCCGCACGTGCACAAGCAGCCGGAGAAGACAACGCGCGTGCGCACCGTGCTCAACGAGAAACAGCTGCACACGCTGCGCACGTGCTACAACGCGAACCCGCGGCCGGACGCGCTGATGAAGGAGCAGTTGGTGGAGATGACGGGTCTCAGTCCGCGAGTCATCCGAGTCTGGTTCCAGAACAAGCGCTGCAAGGACAAGAAGCGCAGCCTGCTGATGAAGCAGCTCCAGCAGCAGCAACCGAACGATAAGACGGTAAGAACATGTCCATGTAGAGCAGCCAATATTTCTGGCAGTGTAGCTAGTAACACATGGGTCCAAAGTTTGTGCACAGATGGTGATGTTAAGCTTGGATTTTTGGGCTTTGTGCAGAACATTCAAGGAATGACAGGCACTCCTATGGTGGCCACCAGTCCTGAGAGACATGACGGCGGGTTGCAGGCGAACCCTGTGGAGGTGCAGACCTACCAACCACCTTGGAAGGTCCTGAGCGATTTTGCACTGCAGAGTGATATTGACCAACCTGCGTTTCAGCAACTGGTGAGAGCGCGTCATGTCCGTGCGTAAAAGCCTCGATCCTGCATTATAACAGCATATGCGTAATAATAATAATAATAATAATAATAATAATAATTTTTGGCCTGTTCTAGGTGAATTTTTCTGAAGGAGGACCAGGCTCGAATTCAACGGGGAGCGAAGTAGCGTCCATGTCCTCGCAACTACCGGACACACCGAACAGCATGGTGGCCAGTCCAATCGAAGCTTGAGTCGTTGGGATTAATCTTCCGTTCTGCCAGTGGGGAAAACGCAAAACGCGGGCGGGTTCGCCACGGTTCTCGAGTGCCCGTTTCACCGAGGTTCCACTCCTGAATAACAGACCAACCTCCAATTCCACGGAGCTTCTCTATCTATCCAAACAAGCCCGTTTGCTCGTATTTATACACTGTGATGACAATCGTGGGAAACGAAAAGGCGCTCGAGACAAAAACGGTTAAACCACGCGTAAGAACCAGAACATCCGGTGGACGTGCACCGGCCCAAATGTCCTGTCCTCCGACTTTTAGGCCTAAACTGCGTTCTGTGGAACTGGTGAGCTACACGTTTGCCAAACAACCCAAGACTTCTTTGCTCCTCTTCTTGTTCCTTTTTTTAATTTTGGACAAATCAGCGAAGCTCGTCGTTAAGCGAGACCGGTGAGGACTCACGTATGCAGAGCAGCACGAAATAGCCAAACCAGCCGCTGAAATGTCATCGGGTTTCTCTAAAACCAAGCAGAACAGAGCGGACGCTGATGTACCAGGACAGCCGGGTCCACCCGCTTTAACAGGCCTACTGCATTTTTTTTTTTTTTTTTTTTTTTTTTGGGTTATATGGTCTCTTTTCAAGCCCGAGCAGGCTCCTAAAGCATTGCAACAAGGTATACCTCTATTCGACCACAATCTGCGTGGGAACTTTACGTGTATGTGTCCGTCCGAGATTATTATTATTATTATTATTATTATTATTATTATTATTATTATTAATTTCTGTCCCAAAGATGTGTATAGTTTTAAGTTAACACGTCGAATCATTGCATTTGCAAATGGTTCTTTTTTGGTTTATTCATTGTATTGCAAAAATAATTTATTATTTATTGTCTAACGACCTGCCACTTTTGTGCATCTTTAATTGCTGAAGTAAAAAGAGAGGAAAAGAACCATGTCGACTCTGAATGATCTATAAGCAGACATTTACGTGTCCCGTCGATTTGACGGAAAAAAAGATGTATCGAGGAGCGCAATATGTAGATAATCAGAAATACTTGAACAATAAAAGCGCAGAAAGGAAACGTCGGGAAAGTTTGCAGGCTCTTTTAACTCCTTTCGTTTTTGCTGTGTCTGAGATTTAAAGATTTGTTATTTAACAGTTCGAAGAATAATATCTAGAACAAATTCAACGGTCGTGTGTCGTTCTAAATAATATACGCTGCTCACAACAACTAGGGGCTATTTCATTAGGGGAAATTTAAAAATGAAATATCCCCTAATTTTTGTGAGTAGTATAAAAAGTTTTCAATCCAGCTTTGGCGTTATTGCTGTGCTGTGAACTAGAAATACAGGAACGACTCATTAATTCCCAGTCAAATGCTCAGCTGATGTAAAAATATTTCAGTTTATCAATTATTTTAGAAAACAAATTTCAAAAACGATTTTAAAAGTCACTGCTGTAGTTTTTGTTCTTGTCTTGGACTGGTCCTAAGTAGGCTTAAGTGATGAGGAGTTTCTGTGCTAAACTCGCAAACAGCTCCCAGCATCCTTTTGTTGTTTAATCCATCAAACCTTTAATGTTATTTTTAAACAGCCACTGGTTTTAATCTTCTATATCTAGTCAATGAAAACTGAAATAATATGCCTATAGGGGCTTTAAACAAACTGGTCCTCGTTACGCCACTCAACCTTCGAGTTATGGCTCTTTGGAAATGTTGAGAATGTATGTAGCACTGTCCAAAAGTCTTAGGCCACCATTAGATTAGATCTAGGTCACATTTTCAATGGTATAATAGCCATAAATTATTATTTTCCCAGTCTAATTATTAGAAAAGTAATATAAATTGAGTAATATTAAAATAACTTCTGTAGGCTGCATACAGTTACAAACATTGTTTCTTTTCGGAAGGGGGCCAGGGTGAAAGGTTCAGACATACTAAAGATTTTAAATATTGGAATGGAGGTCAATGGGAAAGGGGATTATGGAGTGACAAATGTTTGATTTTTTGGTTCAGTCCTCGACAATTTGCTACCTATACATGGTCATTATGCCTTGGCTAAAACAGTAGATCTAATGGTGGCTTAAGACTTTTGCACAGTACTTCCTTTATTAATAAGGCCTCTTCAATTATTGACTCTTAAATATAGCGTTTCAGGAGACTTAGAACATTCCACTAACTTGTGACGGACTGCCTGTAGTGCTTAATTAGTTGCTGAAGTTAATTTCAGCAGGTTTATACACGTGCTGTTTTAGCTCACAGTGACCGCACACTTACAAAATCTGATGAGGATTGAGATACGTTCCGAATTACGGGGGGCTTGAGGCCGTCTGACCTTCCTAATTAAGTCCTGTACCCTCTAAACAGACGTAGAAATACCAGTTCAGCGGAGGAAACTAGCAATTAATTGGAATAATACATATTACAATACATTTCACACATTCGTGCCTTGAAGAGTTTTTAAAACAATTTCAGACACCCCTAATGTGGGCCGTACCATTCCTCATCTCAGCTGCTTGCCTTACTCTCATCAATGAACGAGGCTTCGTTAAGCTCGTGCCACCCAGTGAAGGCTGTGTATGCTAATGTAAGTAGCTACAGCTATGTAGCCTGTTTAATATACTTTTATTTTACTGTTTTTAAATTGAATTTATGCCACCCGCATATGGAGGAATAATAACTCCAACTGGTTCCTAAATTTTCCCTGATTTTACAGTTCAGCTCATTAACGCGTGCCCTTTCGTTTCCAGCGTTGCCTTGACGTTTCGTTTGCCATATAAAATCGTATATTATCTAATAAAATTGGTAAAATTGGCGTAGCGGGGCAATGTATGATTTGTAGAGATATGTTTTGATATAATTATAGAAGTTTTCGTTTACATTTATTCACTTTCTTAACAGCACGTGCCTGCACTGTACTGGTTTCCATTTAAAAAGTTGACACCCCTCCTATTTTCACTGTGTAATTCGGTTTAATTCTGGCACGTTTACATGTTGTTGCTTCATAACTACACTGCTTACAAAAATGAGGGGACGTTTCATGACGGGACATTTGGAGTACCTCCCTAATTTTTGGGAGCAGTATATATAAGCCATGGCGCATTTCTGATGGTTTGGCTCAATATGCCGTTCTTTCAATCCTACACAAGTTGAAAGTTGAGTTGAAAAGTCATCATTGTAAATGAGAGATTCACCAAGCTGCCAAAAAAACAAACGAGCAACCAGTCCTCCAGTATAAAATGCCAGGCCTGTTTGCCAGTGTATAGTGGGGCAGAAGAGGGGCCACTACTCAGCACAAAGCCCCCTGCTAGAATGGCTCCCGGGGTCTGTCCAGCCTCCCGGACTGTATTCAGTGCGCCGGCTCGCCAGAACAAAAGCTCCACTGTACCTGGAGGAGGCTCTATGCAACAATCGCTCTCCTCTGGATGAGACCCGATTACATTGTGAGCCAGGCAAGCAATCCGTCCCCAAGGTCCGGCGTCTGACCACAGAGTCACAACACGAGCTCAGCCCACAACTGTTAAACAGTCCATGCTAATAGCAGATGGTTTACAGGGAATTATGGCATATTTGGTATCCTTTACACAATATTACGGCTTTAATGGGACGTTTGTAGGAGCCATTTAACGCTCTTGCGCTCCGAGACATCAGGAAGATGCAGAATGGGCCTTGTGTTCTTGTTAGAGTTAGTAATGTCACACCTCTGCTTGTACAGACCTGTCTTTGTCTCATGTTCACGGTGGCCATCGCCGGGCCTTTATGGACTGCCCTGACTCGACGTTTGTTCTACATACAGTTTATTTTATGATGGTTTTATTTATATGACCAGTGTTTGTAACCATGTGACACATGGAATTCAGAGGGTTGAGTAATAAATGGAATTTGACTTCATTCAAACCTACGATGGTATTTTTTTATCTATATTTATGCCAATCCACCGGGTTGTTATTTTCCAGGCTTGCATACTGGGGTAAAGAAGAATATTTCCAGCAGGCAGGATAATGCATAATGATATTCAACATCAACCTTCTTTTGATTTTTTTGTTGTTGGTATAATGTAGATTTGTAAAAATGGTTCAATGCTTAGCTGACAAAAACGAGTCCAGGTGGAAGTAACTTGCAAGTGTGTTGCATTTGGCATTGCACAAGGTTGGTCGGGCTATAAATACCTACGGGGTGTATAAAGCGGATTCATAGATTGAGAAGAGGTGGTACAGTGCAGTGACTGCTTATGATGACCGAAACGGTGTGATTATATTTCACAACCAATTTGGTAAAGAACACGCATACCATGAACGCTTGGAGCAGAGTGGAACTCGAGACGTTTGCTCACTTCTGCTCACAAAGTTGCCCAGTTACAGTGAGTGAAAAGACAAAAATTGGACTTTTTATGACTGGTATCAGGTTATTTGATCAGATGACTCTGGTTTCTGTCTGTATGTGAATGACGCTAGGCATTGTGACCATTGAAGACCATTCAGTGAGGAGTGCGTGCAGGGTGAGGTTCAAGCTGGATGAGGTTCTGTGATGTTCTGGGGGATGTTCTGATTGTGCAGAAATGAGTCCTTATTAAACTCATGGGGAAAACTGATGAACATAATATCCCTATTCCTGTAGTCCAAGATGATTAATCTGGAGTTCACATGACTGCAAATGTAACTGATTGGCATGCTGAACGTTCAGGATAAGTCACAAATCTGGACTGGCCTGCAAAATCCCCAGATTTGAATCCTCTTGAAAATCTGCAGAGCTAAATCCATCCCAAACTGAATCACAAGTGCTTTCCTTCCACGAAGACTATTCCTGATCAAGCTTTTTGCTGTTGGTCACGTGTAAGCGGAGTCCACACTAAATTTCCACTGTAACCTATAGAATTTTCTGTGTTCTAGTAAAGCGAGTGAGAAAGAATTACATAGTACTATTTACAGTAGTAAATAAAATTTAATGGTGGCCTAAGACTTTTGCACAATACTGTAGATCAAAATCCTGTTTTCCCATGTCACACCAGTCATTCCCAAAGTTTTCAGACCTGGATCAAATGTGTAAACAGGTATGGCTTTGTAGAAACTTTTGCCGTCTGTCAGCAGATGTGGCGAGAGAGGCCTTGGTTAAGTGCCTCAGCCTCTTTGGAATGTGTCACTGAAGAGGACGCTCCAAGTGTTACTTGTCAGCGTGTGTTAGAAAAAAAAAGAATGCTGCCCTGGACTATAAGCCATTCCACGCTGATCTTGGGGGTTGGATTGAGCTTGGTGCTGAAAAGAGCAAGCAACAACTTTTCAGTGGACTTACAAGGCCCTGGAGAGCCCGGCTCTCTTCATAGTAAACATACCCTCCCCCCTCCCAACCGCCACTTTGGGCTAATGGCTAAACCCGTCAAAACACCCTCACTGGGAGAACAGTGCTAAAAAGATGCCGGTCTGTGGCGCCAAGGATTGGTTATGTTTGGTTAGAGGCATTTCATTGGAGAACTGAGTTTTTGGGCCGTCTTGAGGAAGGACCTTGTGATGATTTGCATTCCGATAAACGTACATAAACAGAAAATTTAATTATGTTGACATTACGCTGATGCATCTAATCAAACTACTGACCCCCCCCGGCAATTCAAAACAAATCCAGTTATTGTTAGGACCTCTTGAAAGATGGCAGCTTTTATGCAGCAGAAGGCTTCCAGCTGTTAAGTTGGTGTCATGGTGTTGGCACTGCCTGTGAGTCAGAATTCTCTCCTCAACCCAAATGTTTAGGTTTTTTTTAGTCTGGGAAGCTTAAAGTGATCTTAGTTACGAACTGCTGTATTAGTTTGAGATGCCAGCTGCTATGATATTTTCTGTGTATTTGAGAGAAGAATGGATCTGTTTTTTGGGGGGGATTTTCTTCGATATGCTGTAAGATGCTGCAAAAAACGGTTTAATGTTTACAATCCACCAATAATAACCAGAATAACCATGTTATGGGTAGCACTGTGTCCTCACAGAAAAAATGTCCTTGGTTTGACCCCAGGTGGAGCAACCTGGGTCATTTCTGCCACCTGTGGGTTTCCTCCCACAGTCCAATGACGTGTATTTATTTTAAGAGTTAATTGATTACTCTTAATGAGAGCCACCACCTCTTAGCAAAAAGGTCCTGGGTTTAATCCAAGGGTGGAGCTATTTGGATTCATTCTGTATGGAGTTTGCATGTTTTCCTTGTGTCTGTGTGGGTTTACTCCGGGTACTCCGGTTTCCTCCCACAGTCCGAACATATGCATGTTAGGGTAATTGGTTACTCCAAATTGGAATTGACTGCATGTTTTAGTTTTGTGTATTTAACCAGATCTGCTATAACTTTGTGTGTGTCGTTGAAATGGCCAGTGATGCCGATAGCGACGTTAAGGAAACCAAATAAAGAAACAAGCAAAGTCTAAATGAAAATATAAAATTGACCATTGATATTGAGAGCGATGTTAAATACAATAAAAACACAAATAAAAGAAAACAACAATAGTGTGAATGCCTTAAGGATATTACTGTCTCATTGTATATTATCAGCAGCATGGTGCTCAGTTTTAGTAGAATCAATTATTGTATAATAAATAAATGTCTGAACAATGGAATTAATTGTTTACACTACTCAGTGTACAGTCCTCGTTTTATGATGGGGTTACGTTCTGACAAATCAAGGAGGTAAGTATATACGGAATTTAAAATACTGCTTACAAAAATCAGGGGAAACTTTAAAATAAAATATCCCATACCAAATAATGATGATCAGATATCAAATACCAAATTTTTGTGAGCAGTGTATATACTATAACATAGTGCACATAGCTTCTTTTGTAAAAAAGTATTAAAGGCCTTGTGTAATTTATTAAATAATGTTTGAACGTGAAAAGCAAAAACAATTATTGTCGCAACCACAGCTTTTCTGCACAACGCTCAATTTCTAGCGCTCATCACTTTGAATTAATTAGAGTATCATACTGTATATCACTTGTCCAAGGAAAAATTTCAATTTAAAATTCAGAATATGGTTTCTCTTGTTTTATATTTCATTTAATTATTGATCAATGTATTTAAAGTGAAAAACGATATACCATTATTGTTGCGACCGAGACTTTTCCTCACTACCTTTCCCAGCATTCAACACTCTCACCCCATGTCGCTATGCATCACACACTGCCGACTTCCTCATTTAGTTTCATACTGTGTATCACTTACCCAGAAAAAAAAAATCAGAATATGGTTCCTGCTGATTGTGTATTTTATGGTATCTGTTCCCCACTGTAAAGTCTAAATATTCTTAAGCCAGGCTATCATCAGCCCGGGAGGTGCTTGCCATTTCATATTCTACACGCGGCTTGATGGTTGTTTGCTTTTATCAGCTGAGGTCTTAAGAATTATACCAGAAAATACAAATCTGTTTAATACACATCTGAACGAAGGAAAACTGCAGAAAACAACACTGTAGAGTACAGTATTGCTTTCATATTGTTTTATTTAATGTGAGATGACTGTTTGATATGTATGTCCTGCGGATGGTAAACGTTGCACATGGTACAGAAAAGTACAAATGTAAGTGTTTAATAAATGGATAAATTGGCACAGGTCTAGTAATAGATCTCAATGGTTGCTCCGCACTATACGGAATTCTTGTCTATGTAATCATTCGCAGAATTAGTCAGACTTGTGTAAGTGCTCAGTCTGCGCTTGCAGGGCAAGTGCAACATGACAAAGGCTGACAGTGTGAGTATGACATGTTGACGGCTTAAAACAAAGCACTTCTTGAGGAACTTTGTCCTCTACTTCACCAACCACTCACTCCAATCAGCATAGTGGGGCTATATTTGACTGGACATCATTGATATTCTGATTTAATAGGTTTTAAATAAACACAAAGTAACCACGGTAACGCAGCAGAATATGTAGTGTTGTGTGTAAGACTGCAGTGGTTTACAAAATGAGGGCTGATTTGGTGCTGTCCTATGAAAAGGTTTCATACCATCCAGGTATCTATAGAATGAAATACACTGCTCATAAACATTAGGGGACATTTCATAATTTTTATTAAAAAAAACAAACAAAACAGTTAAACTTTGCAGTGTATCATTTTTTGCACAGTCTATATGGTGGGAGGAGTTACATTACAATGTATCATAAGTGACACACTTGTACACACAACACATGTAAGGGGAACAATTCCCACAATGTTCAGTATAATAGAAGTCAAAAGTCACAGGACACTTTTTTTTATTTCCGAAACAAAAGGGGAAACTTCCATATCTCAATACCCCAGCAAGCAATGGGTGAGGGGGGCCTGTCTTTTAGGCAATGTTTCTGTGCATTTTTCCACTATTTTTTTCACTTTTTTAATATCTCATGAGCTTAGATATAGGCCGATGATAGCTATTTCAAAATGGCAATAATCGGCCCAATTAATCAATATATATAACTAATATTTATTGTCTCTCATTCGACTGTGCAGTCAGTCTCCATATTCGCGATGTACTGAAATCTAGGACCTGGGGGCGGCGATGCTACCTCATAACAATCTTGAAACCTGAATATTAAATGTTTTAAGGCATAAGAAGCTGTGCACCGCTTTACTATATGTGTAAGGCAGAACATGTCTGTGTGAGTGAATTTTTCTGAAGGCGAGTTTTAATTCAACACAAATATTGTGAAAATACCTTATTTGAATGGCTGTTAGAAACATTAATGAAACCAAAATGGAAACTTTGATAAACTAGTAGATATTTCATTATGAGGAAACCTAATGATTAATGAATGTAAAATTTAGCCTTCTGAAAAAGCCGTTTTTTTTTTCTTTTTTTAAGCATTGCTGTAATTAGGGCAGATGTGATTGGATGGTTTGTTTTCTCTTGATGTTATGTATATTTTTGACTGTTTATTTTACAGATAGTAAAAGTTAATAGTTGGTCCTAACACAATATTATTCTTGTACTTGTAGATGGGTATTCAAGTTGTTTTTGTAAAACCAGCTGCTCCCACAAAGGCCAATCAGGTAAGAGGATTATAAAATTATATTAAGTTAATATGATGTTTGATGAAAAAAAATTGTAAGTAAAGTCAGGGAATTAAAAAAAATGAAGTTAAATGGGTCTAGATGGTTTTCTAAATGGTTTTAAAACAATTAAGTTGTTTGTTGTATATACTGGATTTAAGAAAAACTTAAACTGCTAACAAAATTAGATTTTAAACAGCTATTTCACTTAGTAGTACCACTCTTGGGTCACTCCGTTTTAATGTTTTTTTTTTTTACCAATAGTTGCTGAGAATGTAGTGGACTTTGAGTTGTTAATTCTTTCTAAAAATAAATTAATTTACCGCTGCCAAATGTCAGGTCGATCGAAATATTCAGTAATTCAGGTTATCAAACATGAATGCAGCTACAGACCAAATCACAAAAAAATTTAGGATATTTCATCATGTTAAGTAATTATCTTAATTTTTGTGAGCAGTGTATGTTGTGACACAATACAAGACAATTCTTGTGTCTTTGCTCTTGTTAGTAGATTTAGTTGAGATGGTAGTTAAGCCATATATGTCCCTAATACACACTTTAAAAGAAAATGTTTTGTTATGAGGTCATTTCTCTATATAGATTTAAAAACATAACGTGGTCTTTTTGGATTATTGACCTAGGGGCTTCCATTTAGGCTTCCCTATCCAAAACATTAACCCCCTACTCGTAAACCTCTAGTGACACCCCTGGTCGCTACCACATGCTATTTTGCAGCATCAATATCACTCAAAGGCAAATGCGCTTAAGCTTGTTACGCAAGACCCATGTCCAAGTTTATTTAATCTGGTAAAACAGAAACTGACACTGTTTCAATCCATCCATAACAAAAGGTAGTACTTTTAAAAACACCAGTGCTATAAGAAGCATTCTATATTAGTATCAGATAAAATAGGACTTCAAGACATCAGTACTAATCAACTTGAAACTGTCACAAGGGTTAAATTAATTTACTTTAGGATCACAAATCTGACATCTGGACCTAATTTTGAAATCTTGATAAACAGCTCTGGAGCGCTTCTAGTCCCAAACAGGTGGCAGGGCAAAGCCCTCTGCATTCAGGGAAAGATCCCAGATAAAACTGACAATGACAGGAGTCACGTTGCTCCTGTGCCAGCCGCTTTATCACCACGCACAAAGAGAGAAACTGCCGTGTTTCCTTACAGTTGTGAAGGCACATCCTTTTCGGAGCAGAAAGAATCATGTCTATGAACGAAAAATAATCACACATAAGGTTCTGTTGGAAAAACAGTGGAAATTCAGCCCGGACCCGTTTGGCTGATAGCCAGCATAGATAGCGCTTATAAAAAATTAAACAAGCGTACACCTTAATCATTTGTTCATGGAACCAGTCGACTGGGACAGCCATGCACTAATGCTTTGGGACTCAATAGTGGTCCTTTTATTCCTCACAGCCAATTTGGGTATGATAATGATGCTTCTATAATAGAATACGGGGACAGGGGAGGGAAGAGTCTACCGCTGCCTCGAAAGGAGAAAGGGCCCATGGGCCCCACAGGTGTGGACATCCGAAAAAACACAATCAGCCTTATCTCTGGTAGCTCTGCCCAATGGATTCTTTTATATTGGGCATGTCAGTTGCTATCCTGTTTCACCTGCTCAGCAATAATCTGAATATGTTTCAAGGGAGACATTGTTAGGTTTGGACTCTGGAGTCTCGCTGGGGGGACTGAATGCGTGTTCAATCAATTATCAAGTGTATTCTTATTTATTCCAAGGACATAATGAACGGTCTAACTTTACAGACTAAAACATACTTTTTAGCATGTAAACATTCACAGCTTTTGAACTTTTTGAGGTGAATGTTGTGTAGCTTTAAGACAATATTTGGCCTACAATCTGTGGTCACATGTTTAAGCCTGATGCTACACTCACTGATCACTTTGTTAGGTACGCCTCCTTATTTTAACACTCACTGTCCATTTTAGTAGTTTCTAAGGGTGTCACGATTCTCTAAATCCTCGATTCGATTTTATTTCTGATTTTAGGGTCACGATTCGATATGATTCTCGATTTTATTTTTATTTTTTTTACAGCAGAGAGGCCTACGCCGGTTTTAGATTAGTCTAAATTTACAATATCTTATTTAAAAAGTTGGGTT